>JAPYYA010002722.1:0-13663 GCA_028533165.1 Leontopithecus rosalia
GTTTCCTGGATAGAGCACACCGATGGGTTTTGGCTTTTTATCCAATTTGCCAGTCTGTGTCTTTTGATTGGTGCATTTTGCCCATTTACATTTAGGGTTAATATTGTTATGCGTGAATTTGATACTGCCATTTTGATGCTAGCTGGCTGTTTTTCCCATTAGTTGATGCAGATTCTTCATTTTGTTGATGCTTTTTAGCTTTTGGTATGTTTTTGGAATGGCTGGTGCTGGTTCTTCCTTTCTACATGTAGTGCCTCTTTCAGGAGCTCTTGTAAAGCAGGCCTGGTGCTGAGAAAATCTCTGAGTACTTGCTTATTCGCAAAGAATTTTATTTTTCCTTCACTTATGAAGCTTAGTTTGGCTGGATATGAAATTCTGGGTTGAAAGTTCTTTTCTTTAAGGATGTTGAATATTGGCCCCCACTCTCTTCTGGCTTGAGGGTTTCTGCCAAGAGATCTGCTGTGAGTCTGATGGGCCTGTGAGTCTGATTATGTGCCTTGGTGTTGCTCTTCTTGCAGAATATCTTTGTGGTGTTCTCTTTATTTTCTGGATTTGGGTGTTGGCCTGCCTTGCTAGATTGGGGAAATTTTTCTGGATAATATCCTGAAGAGTATTTTCCAGCTTGGATTCATTCTCTTCGTCACATTCTGGTACACCTATCAAACGTAGATTAGGTCTCTTCACATAGTCCCACATTTCTTGGAGACTTTGTTCATTCCTTTTTGCACTTTTTTCTGTAATCTTGGCTTCTGATTTTATTTCATTGAGTTGATCTTCAACTTCTGATATCCTTTCTTCTGCTTGGTTAATTCAGCTGTTGAAACTTGTGCATGGTTCACAAAGTTCTCGTGTTGTGTTTTTCAGTTCCTTCAATTCATTCATATTCCTCTCTATGTTTTCCATTCTTGTTATCATTTTCTCACATCTTTTTAAAATCTTTTTTCAATGTTCCTAGTTTCTTTGCACTGATTTAGAACATGTTCTTTTAGCTCACAGAAGTTTTTCATTACCCACCTTCTGAAGTCTGATTCCATCATTTCATCACTCTCATTCTCCGTCCTGCTTTGTTCCCTTGCTAGTGAGGAGTTTTGTTCCTTTGTAGGCGGTGGGGTGTTCTGGTTTTGGGTGTTTTCCTCCTTTTTGCGCTGGTTTCTTCCCATCTTAGTGGATTTGTCCACCTGTCGTCTGAGTAGTTGCTGATTTTTCGACTGGGTCTCTGAGTAGAGGCTCAGATTGTTGATGATCAAGTATTTCTGTTTCTTAGTTTTCCTTCTAACAGTCTAGCCCCTCTGCTGTAAAACTGCTGAGGTGCACTCTGGGCCCTGCCTGCCTGGGGTACACCTGTAGCAGCTGCAGAACAGTGAGGGATGCTACCAGTTTCTTCTTCTTTGTCCAAGAATGATGCCTGCCCAATGTCAGTCTGATCAGTCCTTTTTGAGGTGATTCTTTGGGTAAACGGGGGTCAGGGAGCTGCTTGAGGAGACGGTCTGTACTTTATAGGAGCTCAAGTACTTTGCTGTGTGCTCCATTGTTCATTCAGTGTTGCTAGACAGGTACGTTTAATTCTGTTGTGGCAGAACTCATAAAACCCCTTTTTTCCCTCAGACGCTCTGTCTTGGGGAGTTATAGCTTTATTTGTGAGTATCCGTTGCTCTGTCCTGCCCAGCTAGGAGGCAGTCTAGTCACTGTTTGGCTGCCCTGCTGGCGTGAGGTCTGCCCTTTTGCTGTGGGCTCCGTCCTGCTGTTTTAGGCTCCGCCCTACTGACATAGGCTCTGCCTTGCTGACGTGGGCTCTGCCCTGTTTGCAGAGTCTCTCTGTTATGGCGGGTTGCCTTGGCAATGGCTGGCTGCGTCAGTAATGGGTGAGTACCTCAGTAGGGGGGGAAGGTCTCAGTAATGGCGGACGCCCCTCCCCCACCGAGCTGCACAGCCATGGTTTAAGCTGTGCCCGCAGTGAAAGTCTCAACCCTGAGCATTTTGAATCGCCATTTTGTTTGTCCCTGTGGGGTGGGACCTGTCGAGCCTGATCACTTAGCTCCCTGCCTCCGAGTCTTTTTGCTTTTTTTTTTTTTTTTAAGTTGTAGGGCTGACTCTCTCCCAGTGTTTCAGTCGCTGGCTGAAAGGGCCCTGGGATCTGTGTGATTTCCCGTGTAGTGACCCGCTGCGCCGGCTCACAGTTCACCTCCCAGAAATCTCCTGGTCTGGCTCACTGTCCAAATCCCGTTTAATCAGATGAATATGGTAATCTGCCCTCCGAAATCTCAAATTGTCAGTTTAACAGGGCGCCCAGACCTGTGCCTTTTGTGCACCGTGCCGCTGTGCTGCGGCGCCAGCTGTTTGGCTGTGCTAGCGGAGACTGCTGTGCTGGCGTCCTGCGTCCCTCCTACACCTGGGCTTTTCCCCGTTCTGTGGGCTATAGAGATCCGTCTGGAAATGTGGTGTGAACTCATCCTCTGCGTCTTGACTGAGAGCTGCAATCCTGAGTTGCTTCTATAGCGCCATCTTCCCCGGCTTGGAAGTCTTTCTTTCTTTTTGACAAGGTTTCACTTTGTAGCTCAGGCTAGAGTGTAGTCATGTGAGCTGGACTCACTGCTACCTCAATCTCCTGGGCTCCAGCAATCCTCCCACCTCAACTTCCTGAGTAGCTGGAACTACAGCATACCATAACACCCAGTTAATTTTTGTATTTTTTGTAGAGCCAGGGTTTCACCATGTCACCCAGGCTGGTCTTAGACTCCTGAGTGCAAGGCAGCCACCTTTTTCTCCCAAAGTGCTGGGATTATGGGCCTGGGCCACCACACCCAGCAGGGAGTTTTTCATTGGCTTATTAGCAGTAGTAGGTAGGCAAAGGACTCTGAAGAGTGAGTTGGCCCTATAAACCAATATTTTCAGTTTTTCACACTGATTAAGAAAATTTTGTGTAGTAAATTTTTTGTAATTGTATAAAAAACAGCTATCATAGAGGTTTTTGTTTGGTTTGGTTTATTATTGCTAATCTACAGATGCTTGCTTTGTTAAAACTTTTATATTTGTTGTTCAAAACAAAAGTAATCTTTTCATTTTTATTAAATAGAAATATTACAAAGTGGCAGCTGTTGTTTACCACATATACTATGATAAAACAGCCTCAAGAATCCATAATTAATCTATTATATTGTAAATGGTTCTCTTTCCAAAGCTTGACAAAGCTCTAAATAGAGAGAGTGTAGTGGCTTATGCCTGTAATCACAGCACTTTTGGAGGCTGAGGTGGAAAGATTGCTTGAGCCTAGGATTTTGAGACCAGCCAGGGCAACATAGTGAGATCCCATTTCTATGAAAAATTAAAAAAAATTTAGCAGAGAGTGGTGGTGCCCACCTGTGGTCCCAGTTACCTGGGAAGCTGAAGTTGGAATATCACTTGAACCCAGGAGATCGAGACTGTAGTGAGTCATGAGTGCACCACTGCACTCCAGCCTTGGTGACAGAATTAGACTTTGTCTCAAAAAAGGCACTAAAATAACCAAATCATTTCTCAGTTCTTTCTGATTAAAGTAATTTGATGCCTGGGGTTAAGTGAATAGACAGAAACAGTCACTTTTCTGAAAAACTAATCTGAAAAAATTAATTAACCACTGCCTTAACTTTAACATATCCCTTCTAAAAATGAAAATCACACTTATCTCAGTTGCAAAAACATGTTCAATGTTAAAAGGAAAAGCATTCATAACTGATGGAAAATTCATGTGTATTTGTCATTGTTTTATGAAATGTTTAACATTCTGTTGCCTGTATGACAAAATAGTTCAGATCATTTTTCAAAAATTAGAATATTAAGAAAGCACTTAAGAAAACTTATTGCTGGCCGGGCGGGGTGGCACACTCTTGTATTCCCATACTTTGGGAGGCTGACGTGGGCAGATTATGTGGTTAAGGGCTCAATGCCATCCTGGCCAACATGGAGAAACCCAGTCGCTACAAAAACTACAAAAATTAGCTGGGCACAGTGGCACGTGCCTGTAGTCCCAGCTACTCAGGAGGCTGAGGCAGGAGAATCGCTTGAACCTGGGAGCCGGAGGTTGCAGTGAGCTGAGTAATCCCAGCTACTCAGAAGGCTGAGGCAGGAGAATTGCTTGAACCTGGGAGCCGGATCTTGCAGTGAGCTGAAATCACGCCACTGCACTCAAGCCTGGGCAATAGGAGTGAAACTCCATCTCAAAAACAAACAAACAAACAAACAAACTTTATCACTGACATCAACTATGGCATACCGAAAGTGGCCAGTTTAAGAAGTTCATAAATTCAAGTAGGAGAAAGACTCCAAAGAACAAGGTAAAGATAAGGGTCTATTTCAGAAAGGATTATATGGGCTTCAATGAAAAGGTAAACAGTTTCCAAAGAAATCAAATGTGTAGGAGGTTGAGGGATTTTAAGACACTGTGCCATTTAAGAACTAATGTCAAGAATAAAAAACTAATGTTAACAGTAATGAAACATTGAGAATTTGATTCCTCAACCATCTGGGTGGGAATGGACTAAAGTAGATAGGGTTAGAATAGCATTATCAAAATAAAAAAGTTACATTGTAGACTATGAGGTTAGTTAGATTATTTTATTTTTTCTTGGCACCATTTTACTTGTTTTTTAAAATTAGAAATTCTGAAATGGCATTTCCCTGGATTTTCTTAGTTTTGCTCTTCTAAAAGCTATTCACACTGTTATACTATCAAAACAAGAAGCACAAAATCAGTTGCTAGCAATTACTCAGTAATTCATTGCCACAGTTTGTGGAGGTAGCTAACCTTTCCCTTTAGGTTATGTTTGAAGTTCTACAGTGATAAGAATATCACAAAAATCTTTATTAATAGTTCATATTAACATAACTTAAATAGATTTATCTTAAGTCTTAACTAGCATGCTTAGTAGATTTTTAAAAAACGTTTTTGTTTCTGGGAATATTCCTAAAAAAAGAAAAGAAATCAATAGGGAACATGATGTGATATGCAGTCACTTCATTTTACAATTTTTCAAGAATGACAAATGTATGAAGAGAGGCACATTTTCCTTTTAAGTTTCAGAATTTTTTGTTTTTGTACAACAGAGATACTCCTAGAAAGGTAGGAAAACTGTATATAATCAATCTATATTTTAAATGTATTCAGGGAGCTTCTTACTTAAAAGACACCTTATTCAAAATATTTTAAGGAAGTGAAATTGAGGATAATTATTCCCAAATTAATAGTTTGTGTAAACCTGGATTGCCCTATACTGTGCTTGTTTAGCATGTGAGATATCTGTAGAGTTGACACTCTTACCTATTGTTCAGCCCAGGTTTCTGCCTCCAACCTGCAGCAGAGGCTGCAGTTGATAGACATAGATCCTCACATCCCCACATAAACCTAATATGGGTAATTTCAATGAACACTCAAACCACAAGTTCTTTATTAATAAGCCTATAGTCAGTCAAACAGAATAGTAAGGAATTCAGTGGGTTCTATATCAGCACAGCTTTACTCTTGAACATATTATCTTAGTTTCACATATATAATGCATTTTAAGTCATCATGCATCTCTTAACTTGATTATGCCTCCTCTCACAGCCTTTACTGCACCTCTGTAAAGAGAATCATCCTACTTCAGTCTGTAAGGTGAAGAAAATACTTCTGCTGAGGTTTCTTGTAGATAACTCTTCTTTGGTTATTTAGAGGATTGCACATCTTGTTTATTTAAGGGAAGAAATTACTTTACAAATAATGTCAGCAGTGAAAACAAAGGAGAGGGTGGTGACAACTCCAAGAGAAACTGGAGAATGGTGTTGCTGCAACAATGCCCTTCCAGCTTGGAGTTTTCATCTCGTGGCTCTTTCCTGGGCATCCTACCAAGTCCCTTTGAGGATTTTATGTTTGGTTAATTGCTTCTAAGAGATGATTTTCCCTACCCATTTTCACTAAATAGAAATGTATCGTCAGAATCTTGCCTCCTTGGAAAGCCCTGTTGGGCCTTATTGGGGTTGCAGGGGGCACAGTGTACACCAAGGGGCACAATGTATCCAGCCAACCCCATCTTAAAGATTCAGCTTTTATCCGCAATGGAGGTGTGAGAAGGGAACCAAGACGGCTGCATTTGCAGTTGAAAGGAATACTTTATTTAAAAATATATTCAAGAGAAGTCAAGATCTCAGTTTATTTCTCACACTTTAACACATTACCTCTAAACTAATTTTTCTCTCTATGTGCTTTTCTTCATTGCCTTTTTTTCTCAGTCTTACAGAGACATATATTCTGACCCTATTCTCTCCCACCTTACTGGTCGGCATAGTTTTTCCCAAACTATCCTATACTTACTGGTGTCAACTGTAACAAGTTAACAGGTCACTTTTCTAGGCTGAGCTGTCTTCCCAAATTCTGTTTCTAGTAGCATGCTTACTTCTAGCCCACAACTTTGACTTTTTTCTCTTTCGGGCTAATTTTTTTTCAGGGCCACAGCCCATGCACATACACATAGCTAGCTTAAAGTTTAATCTGATGCCTGGAAGAAACACTACAAGTGCAGAAGTGGAAGAAGAATCCTGGGACAAGCGTGAGATTGCAGAAACAGCAAATCAAAGGTCATTGTGACCAGAAAGGCTTATTGTTATCCCAAATAAAAAAAGGATTCAGAATGCAGCCAACTTGCTGTCATTTGCGTTTTACTCTTTATTTGAACAATGGTCAGATATCAGAACTTAATGGAGGAGCACTATCTTAGATTATACTTTAGGAGGCATTATGAAAACTGATGAATTCCAGATTTATACTCTGTCTTGCAAGAATTTTCTTTCTCGGGTAGTCTGGAAGGCGAGAAAACATAGTTTATGAACTCCTAAACTGGAAGAGAACTTAAGAAGTCATCTGATCTATCCCTCAGTCCAGAGTTACATCTAAATTATCCATGTTGTACAAAAGGCAAGAAAATAGAAGTGTTGACAGAATAGACAGTGAAAGAAAAATAAGAATAGCTTTTAAAATCATAACCTCATTTTACCATTTGTAAAATGCCTTTTTATCCCTCATCTTCTCTTCCTAGTGAGACATCATTATTATCAACCTCTGTAAGGCAGTAATTATTGTCATCATTTCCATTGTACAGATGAAGAAAATCCAAGTTTAAAGAGGTTAAGTCACATGACTGAGATCACTAAAACGTGTAGCCAGTCCTTGACCCCAAAACCACACAGGTAAGATAATGGACAATTGTTATTATAGCAAAGAACAAGTCTTTGCCTCTGCTATATGTGAAAATTCAAGGCTTTCACTCTGAAATCTAAATTCTTTCTGCTTAACTCAAGAAAGAAAGGCATTATCCTCTTTCCCCACCGAAACCTAGTCCTTGATTTCCTACATTCTTCTATGCCATAAACCAAACTCCTGGCTTCCTACCCAGTCAGGGGGAACATTGTTGAAGCTCTTAGTGATAATCAAACACCTGGGAAGATGGGAAAAATAAAACCAGTAGGAAAGACAAAAGAATAAGAGTGTGGGTACTTTGGACTAGATAGCTTTAACAAGCTCTCCTAAGCCTAAATCAGGAAGAAGCTGAAACCTTGAATAGACCAATAACAAGGGCTGAAGTTGAGGCAGCAATTAGTAGCCTACCAACCAAAAAAAATTCCGGTCCAGAAAGTTTCACAGCTGAATTCTACCAGAAGTACAAAGAGGAGCTGGTACCATTCCTTCTGAAACTATTCCAAACAATCCAAAAAGAGGGAATCCTTCCCAAATCATTTTATGAGATCAGCATCATCCTGATACAAAAACCTGGCAGAGACTCAACAAATAAAGAAAACTTCAGGCCAATATGCATCATGAACATAGATGTAAAAATCTTCAACAAAATACTGACAAACTGACTGTAACAGCACATCAAAAAGCTTATCCATCATGATCAAGGAGGTTTCATCCCGGGGATGCAAGACTCGTTCAACATATGCAAGTCTATAAATGTAATCCGTCACATAAACAGAACCAAAGAAAAAAACCACGATTATCTCAATAGATGCACAGAAGGCCTTGGACAAAATTCAACAGCTCTTTATGCTAAAAACTCTCAATAAACTACTTATCAAAGGAACATATCTCAAAACAATGAAAGCTATTTACAACAAACCTACAGCCAATATCATACCGAATGGGCAAAAACTGGAAAAATTCCCTTTGAAATCTGAAACTAGACAAGGATGCCCTCTCACCACTCCTATTCAATATAATATTCAAGTTCTAGCCAGAGCAATTAGGCAAGTAAAAAAAATAAAGGGTATTCAATTAGGAAAAGAGGAAGTCAAACTGTCTCTATTTGCAGACGACATGATTGTACATTTAGAAGACCCTATCATCCTAGCCCAAAATCTCCTTGAACTGGTAAGAAACTTCAACAAAGTCTCAGGATACAAAATCGATGTGCAGAAATCACAAGCATTTCTATACACCAATAACAGACTAACAGAGAGCCAAATCATGAGTGAATTCCCATTCACAATTGCTACAAAAGCATAAAATACCTAGGAATACAACTAACAAAGAATGTAAAGGACCTCTTCAAGGATAACTACAAACCACTGCTTAAGGAAATAAGAGAGGACACAAATAGATGGAGAAACCTTCCATGCTCATGATTAGGAAGAATCAATATCATGAAAATGGTCATACTGCCCAAAGCAATTTAAAAATTTAATACTATCTGTATCAAGCTACCAATGACCCTTTCACAGAACTGGGAAAAAATACCTTATGGAACCAAAAGAGAGCTGGCATAGCCAAGTCAATTCTAAGCAAAAACAACAAAGCTGGGGGTATCACGGTACCTGACATCAAACTATACTACAAGGCTACAGTAATAAAAACAGCATGGTACTGGTACCAAAACAGAGATATTGACCCATGGACAGAACAGAGGCCTTGGAGGCAATGCCACACCTGTACAACCATCTGATCTTTGACAAACCTTACAAAAACTAGCAATGGGGAAAAGATTCCCTGTTTAATAAATGGTGTTGGGAAAACTGGCTAGCATTGTGCACAAAGGAGAAACTGGACCCCTTCCTGATACCTTACACTAAAATTAAATCCAGATTGATTAAAGACTTAAACATAAGACCTAACACCATAAAACTCTAGAAGAAAACCTAGGCAAAACCATTCAGGACATAGGCATAGCCAAGGACTTCATGACTAAAACACCAAAAGCTTTGGCAACAAAAGTCAAAATAGACAAATGGGACCTAATCAAACTCCAGAGCTTCTGTACAGCAAAAGAAACACTCATTAGAATGAATTAGCAACCAACAGAATGGGAAAAAAATTTTGCAATCTACCCATCTGACAAAGGACTTATATCCAAAATCTACAAATAGCTAAAACAGATTTACAAGAAAAAAACAAAGAAGCCCATTCAAAAGTGGGCAAAGGATATGAACAGACACTTTACAAAAGAAGACATACATGAGGCCAACAAACATATGAAAAAATGCTCATCATCACTGGTCATTACAGAAATGCAAATCAAAGCCACATTGCATGTCATGCCAGTTAGAATGGTGATCATTAAAAAATCTGGAGACAACAGATGCTGGAGAGGATGTGGAGAAATAAGAACACTTTTACACTGTTGGTGGGAGTGTAAGTTAGTTCAACTGTTGTGGAAGACAGTGTGGCAATTCCTCAAGGATCTGGAAATAGAAATTCCATTTGACCCAGCAATCCTATTACTGGGTATATATCCAAAGGTTTATAAATCATTCTATTATATGGACACATGCACACGGATGTTCACTGCAGCACTGTTTACAATAGCAAAGACTTGGAATCAACTCAAATGCCCATTGGTGACAGACCGGACAGGGAAAATACGGCACATATACACCATGGAATACTATACAGCAGTAAAAAATGAGTTCGTGTCCTTTGTAGGGACTTGTATGAACCTGGAAGCCATCATTCTCAGCAAACTGACACAAGAACAGAAAATCAAACACCACATGTTCTCACTAATAGGTGGGTGTTGAACAATGAGGATACCTGGACACAGGGAGGGGAGCATCACACACTGAGGTCTGTTGGGGGGCACTAGGGGAGGAACAGTGGGGGGTAGGGAATTGGGGAGGGATAACATGGGGAGAAATGTCAGATATAGGTGATGGGGATGGAGGCAGCAAACCACATTGCCATGTATGTAACTATGCAACAATCCTGCATGTTCTTTATATGTACCCCAGAACCTAAAATGCAATAAAAATATATATATAAGTAAATAATATATTGTAAAAAAAATCCAACTTCAAATGACAGTGGCAACTTAGATGTGTTCTAAGCTTCTCTATTGGAATATGTAAAGTAGTCATTCAGCCAGGGACAGGAACCACCGGGCATGCTTGAGGATGCAGTCCCTCCCCTTGAGTGGTGTAAGCAAGGGAGAAAACAGAGGGGAAGCTTGCTGCCTGTGTCCCACCCCCATATACAACAAAGACATGACTGCCATGCCTAATTTAAGGCCTCTCTACCTTGAGAGGACTCCTACAATTCTCTTTTTATCAAAGCACAGGTAGTGATCTCTGGGAGGCAGATGGGGAAAGTTCAATCAGGTCTACTCAGGTTGAGTCTGTTCTCAAAATATATGTCCATGACAAACTTTCTCCATGGGACCCTCATGGAAGACAGCAGGGAATACAACAAAATGGACTCTATTAGCTGTGAGGACAAAAGCCAATGCAAGTCTAGTTCCAAATTCATGTCAGTTAGAAGGCCAGGGGTAGGGGAGTTGATTTCATTTTAACATACTAATGTACACACTCTGTAAGGCCTTGAGCTAAAGTTTCCTTTGGGGAATATGGAAATGAAAACAAGGTTAAGTTACAAATAGAAGAAGCCAGCTGCTTACAAACAAGGCAGGGGATAAAATACTAACAATGAACTTCTTAAACACTTAATTTATAGTTAACAAGCATTTTTTGAAGACTTGCTATATATGCCTGCCAAGAGAAAGTGAGCAACACAGGCATGTCCCTTGCTTTCATGAACCTAAGTAGAAATAAGAAAGACAAATTTGAACATGTAGTTACAAGTGTGTTGAGTGCTACTAGAGACAAAGGAGCCCAGGGTGTTATTGTAGTTTCACTTCCAGAATTGTCCTTTCTCTAAAAGCAATGATATGAAGTATAAGAAAGGTGGACAGAATAGGGATCATCTTAAAATGTTAAACTGTCCACCCCATGGATGACTTCTGACTGAGGACACTCTGAGGATGGGAATAGGGAAAGAAAGATAGAAAAAGAACAAAATGGGGGAAAGGAGATGGAGAACAAAAACCAATTGTGAGGCCAAGTCTATTTGGTCAATGGCCTGGGGCATCAGCCAGGCATCAGCTTGTCACTATCACGTTCTGCTTTTTGATAGAGGAAAATTTGCCTGAGCTGGTTATTCAGCTGAAATTTGAAGAGCCAAGGGCACTTTCATAAAGGGTGCCTGGGGAAATTGCCAACTAGCATTCCCTCCCTTCTCTTGCTCTTCCAATAAAAACAGGCTCCATGATCCCAGGCTGGGCATGACTAATTGTGAAGCACTGGGTGGCGGCTGTTGTACTGGCCTGTACGGCCTCAGCACTTGTCATATTGCCTTACAAAGTGCTTTGGATACCTTGAGGACAGAGGCGCCACCAATCATTCTGATTCTAGTCTATATAAAGCCAGAGTTTGAAGCACCTTCTTTTAATCAAACAGTATGAGGGTATGAGCAGTTTGAGAAATCTGCTCCGAGGACAAGTCTAAGCCTGGTCTTCTCACCCTTGAGATGGATTTGGGTACAAGAAGCAGTGCAATGTATAGCACACACATGGGCTCCAAGACTTGGAGATTGCCTTCATATGGCGTGTGTGCAAAGAGCAGTTAAGAGTGCTGGCCAGGATACTAAGTAACAGCCTCTGATGCTCCACAGAACATTCTGTACCTGCCCACTTTGGACGCCCCCAGAATTGGGAGGGTGGGATGGAAAACAGGGGGCCTTGGAAGACAGGAAAATAGATAATCAGTTCTTGCAAGAGCAGTGTATTTCAAGGTGGAGCAGTAGGCAGACTTCAGAATTCATGCCTGTGAATAACTAACGAATGTCTGGGGGGAAAAGGACTGGGGAAGGGGAAAGGAGAGAAGCAATATTACTGAGTAGCTTATTACTGAGAAGCAATATTACTGAGATCCTGGTGTGGGATCTCATTTTCATTTTCACAACAATTAGGCAAGATGGCATTTTTAAATTTCACTTCAAAGAATAAGAAAAGGGAAGTTTGGAGAAGTTAAATCATTTGCCAGGGTCACACTGTGAGTGAGTATAAACCAAATCTAACCAGTATCAAAGTCCATCCTTTTTTCCATTTCATTCCGGAAAGGTGGCCTTTCCAAAAGCATTCTGACCGAATTTCCTAACGTGCTCAAAGACCATGTCTAAATCAGAAATATTCTGGAACTTACACAGATTTTCAGCTATTCTTCAGAAAATGTCTATCCATGTAGATGCAGTAATGAATAAAAGCTATACTAGAACTATCTTCTACCACCAAAAAGTGTGACTTCCAAACAGGCAGCCCAACTTCGAAGGAAAGCACCGGCTGCTTGTCTGCTCTTGTCCTAGCTTGCCTTCACCCTGAAAAGCAGATGGTTAGCCAAATAAATAAAATGAACATTAGTGAATACTTATGCAGCATAAATCATGGCTGGCTTCCAGCAAGGATGTACACAGTTAGGTAAACATCACACGTTGGCACCACATTCCCCAGCTGATTTTCCTGCCTCCTGGCTGATCCAGTATGACCCAGTAGACAGAGTGACGGAGGAGCTAGGAATATCTGGATTCGACTCTTGCCTCTCCCACTTCCTAGCTGTGTTATCTTACTAAACAAGTAAGTTTCCTACTTGTGCCTTGGTATTCTCATCTGGGAAATGAGAAAGCATATTATGTATGGTTATCCTGATTATTAGATATGATAATGGGAAGGAAAGATCTCTAAGTGGTAGAGCTACAGAAATGTACAGGGGTGCTAATATTCTCACTGGGCAAGCCAATACAATCAACAAGTGAACTGAGATTGATAGCAGTGAACTCCTACCCTTTAAATAAGGTAAAAAATAGAAAAGCGACATTTCCTTTTTTAAAATTATTTTTAATTGCGTTTTAGGTTTTGGGGTACATGTGCAGAATATGTAAGATAGTTGCATCGGTACATACGTGGCAATGTGTTTTGCTACCTTCTGCCCCTTCACCCACATTTGGCATTTCTCCCCATGCTATCCCTCCTCTGCTCCACCCACCACGCTATCCCTTCCCTATCCCCCCCAATAGACCCCAGTGTGTAGTACTCCCTTCTCTGTGTCCATGCGTTCTCATTGTTCATCACCCGCCTATGAGTGAGAATATATGGTGTTTCATTTTCTGTTCTTGTGTCAATTTGCTGAGAATGATGTTCTCCAGATTCATCCATGTCCCTACAAAGGACACGAACTCATCCTTTTTGATTGCTGCATAATATTCCATGGTGTATATGTGCCACATTTTCCCAGTCCAGTCTATCATGGATGCGCATTTGGGTTGGTTCCAGGTCTTTGCTATTGTAAACAGTGCTGCAATGAACATTCGTGTGCATGTGTCCCTATAGTAGAACGACTT
>JAPYYA010002723.1:0-13662 GCA_028533165.1 Leontopithecus rosalia
AAAAAAAAAAAAAAAAAAAAAAAAAAGTTTAGGACTGATTTTTCTATATCTCTGAAGAATGTCATTGGTATTTTGACAGCAACTGCATTAAATTTGTAGATTGCTTTGGGCAGTATGGACATACTAACAATATTGATTATTCCAATCCATGAACCCAGAATATTTTTTCACTTTTTGGTGTCCTCTTCAATTTCCTTCATCAGTGTTTTATAGTTTTTATTACAGAGATCTTTCACATCTTTGGTTAATTCCTAGATATGTAATTATATTTGTGGTGATTGTAAATGAAATTACAGTTTAATTTTTTTTTTAGATTGTTCACTGTTGGGATATAGAAATGCTACTGATGTTTGTATGTACTGATTTTTGTCTTGTAACTGGCAACTCTACTGAATTTGTTTATCAGTTCTAATAGTTTTTTGGTGGTGTCTTTGGACTTTTACAAATATAAGATCATATCTTGAGCAAACAAAGACAATTTAACTTCTTCCTTTCCAGTTTAGATGCCCTTTATTTATTTCTCTTGTCTGATTGCTCTAGCTAGGATTTCCAGTACTGTGTTTAAATAACAGTGGTGGCAGTGGACATTTTTGTCATGCTCCAGATCTTAGAGGAAAGGTTTCCATTGTTTCTACATCCCATGTGATACTAGCTGTGGGTCTGTTGTATATGATTTTCATTATGTTGAAGTACGTTCCTTCTAGCCTCAGTTTTTTTATTTTTTTGTCATGAAGGGATATTGAATTTTATCAAATGCTTTTATCAGCATCAATTGAAATGATCATATGGCTTTTATCCTTCATTCTCTTCATATAATATATTACAATGATTGATTTGCAGAGATTCTTCTGCTTCAGCCTCCCAGGTAGAAGGGATTGCAGGCATGTGCCACCACACCTGGCTACTTTTGTATTTTTAGTAGAAACAGGTTTTCTCCATGTTGGTCAGGCTGGTTTTGAACTCCAGACCGCAGGTGATCCAACTGCCTCAGCCTCCTGAAGTGCTGGGATTATAGGCATGAAGCCACTGCACCCAGCCTAGTTTACCTTTTTTTAAAACGTGTCTTTGTCTGGTTTTGGTATCAGTGTAATACTGGCCTCATAGAATGAGTTTGGATGTATTCCCTTCTTCTCTATTTTACTGGAATACTTTGAGTAGGATTGATAGTAGTTCTTCAAATATTTTGTAGAATTCAGTGGTGAAGCCATCAGGACTCGGGCTTTTCTTCGCTGAGGGACTTTTTATGACAGTTTTGATCTCAGTTATTGGTCTGCTCAGGTTTTGGATTTCTTCCTGGTTCAGTCTTGGTACATGGTATATATCTAACCAATTGTCCATTTCCTCTCTATTTTCCAATTTATGGGCATATATTTGCATATCGTAGCCACTAATAGTTCTTTGAATTTCTTTACCATCAGCTGTAATGCCTCCTTTTTCATTTCTGATTTTTTAAATCTTCTCTCTTTTTTCCTTAGTCTAGCTAAAGGTTTGCCAATTTTAATTCAAAAAAAAAAAACAAATTTTTGTTTAATTGATCTTTTATATTGTTTTCTTCAATTTCATTTATTTTTGCTCTGATCTTTGTTATTTCTTTTCTTCTACTAATTTTGGGTTTGGTTTGCTCTTGCTTTTTGAACTCAGCAAGATACATTGTTAGATTTTTTTATTAGAAGTTTTTCTTCTTTGATGTAGGCACTTATAGCTACAAACTTCCCTCTTAGTACTGCTTTCACTGTATCTCATAGGTTTTGGTATGTTGTATTTCTCTTATCATTTGTTTCAAGAAATTTTTCAACTTCCTTTTTAATTTCTTCATTGATCCACTGGTCATTCAGGAACATGCTGTTTAATAACTACGTATCTCTATAGTTTCCAAAATTTCTCATTAATTTCTAGTTTTATTCTATTGTGGTCAGAGAAAATGCTTGATATTATTTCAAATTTTTTGAATGTTTTAAGACTTGTTTTGTGACCTAACATATGGTCTATCCTTGAGAATGATCATGTACTGAGAAAAAGAATGTATATTCTACAGACATTGGATGAAATGTTCTGTAAATATCTATTAGATCCATTTGGTCTGTAAGTGCAGATTAAGTTCAACATTTCTTCTTTGATTTTCTGTCTGGAATATATGTCCAGTGTTGAAGTCTCTAGTTATTATTGTATTGGACTTCCCTCTCTCTCTCTCTTTAGCTCTAAAAATATTTATATGTCTCGGTACTCGTGTTGGGTGCCTATATATTTAAAATTGTTATATCCTCTTGCTGAATTGACCCATTTACCTTTTTTGCCTCTTCTTTCAGTTTTTATTGTGAAATCTATTTGGTCTGATATAAGTATAGCTACTCCTGCTCTTTTTGGTTTCCATTTGTGTGGAATAACTTTTTCACCCTTCTCTTTTCAGTCTATGTGTGTCTTTATAAGTGATGTCTCCTTTTTCATTTATGATTTTTAAAATCTTTAGATCTTATTGTCTTTTTATCCATTCAGTCACTCTATGTCTTTTGATTGGAGAGTTTAGTACACTTACATTCAATATCGTTGATAAGTAAGGACCTACTCCTGGCCATTTTGTTATTTGTTTTCTGGTTGTTTTGAGGTGTTCCCTCCTTCTCTCCCTCTCTCCTTTCCTCCCTCCCCACTCCCCTCTCCCTCCCCTTCCCCCTCCCTCTCTTCCTTCCTTCCTTTCTCTCTTTTTCACTTTTTCTTTCCTTCTTGTCTTCCTGTAATAAAAGTGATTTTCTCTGGTGATATGATTTACTTTCTTGCTTTTTAATTTTTGCGTATCCATTTAATGTTTTTTTGGTTTGAGAAAAAACACATGGTAACATTAGGCTTACAAACACTATCTTATAACTCATTATTTTAACCTGACAGAAACTTAACATTATTTGCATGAATTGACAAACAAGTAAAAAGAAAATTATTAATTCTATACCTTAATATTATCCCTCACTTTTAAACTTAGTTGTCTCCTTTTATATCTTATTGTATGCACTGTATCTTAAAATCTGTATTACTATTTTTTATTGGTTCATCATTTCATCTTTCTACTTAGGATAAAAGTAGTTTACATTGACAATTATAGTGTTACAATGTTCTGTGTTTTTCTATTTACTTATGATTACCATTGAGTTTGTATCTTCAGTTGATTCCTTATTGCTTACTGAAGTCCTTTTCTTTCTGATCAAAATACTTCCTTTAGCATTTCTTGTAGAATAGGTCTGGTGTTGATAAAACCTCTCAGCTTTTGTTTGTCTGAGAATCTTTTCATTTTTCCTTTGTGTTTGAAGGTGGTTTTCACTAGATATACTATTCTAGTGTAAATCTTTTTTTTACCCTTCAGCACTTTAAGTACGGCATGTAACTTCCTCCTGGCTTGTAATCTTTCCACTGAGAAGACTCATGATAGATGTATTGAAGCTCCATTGTACGTTATCTGTTTCTTTTCCCTTGCTGCTTTTAGGATTCTTTTTTTATTCTTGACCTTTGGAATTTTGATTATTAAATAACTTGAAGTAGTCTTTTTTGGGTTAAATTTGTTTGGTGTTCTGTATCCTTCTTTTATTTGTATATGTTTTTATGATATGTTTCTCCAGGTTCTGGAAGTTCTCTGTTACTATCCATTTAATTAAATGTTCTATCCCTATGTCTCTTTCTCTACCTCCTTTTTAAGGTCAATAACTCTTAGATTTGCATGAAGCTGTTTTTTAGATGCTGTAGGTGTGTTTCATTGGTTTCTATTATTTTTTCTTTTGTCTCCTCTGACTGTATTTTTAAATAGCCTGTCTTCAAGCTCACTAATTTTTTCTTTTTATTTTATTTTACTTCACATTCTGGGATATATGTGCAGAATGTACAGGTTTGCTACATAGATATACATGTACTATAGTGGTTTGCTGCACCTATCAACCTGTCATTTAGGTTTTAAGTCCCATATGCATTAGGTATTTGTCCCAGTGCTCTCCCTCTCTTTGCCCCCAACCCCTCAACAGGCTCCGGGGTGTGATATTCCTCTCCTTGTGTCCATGTGTTCTCATTGCTGAACTTCCATTTATGAATGCAAACATGTGGTATTTGGTTTTCTGTTACTAGTTTTTTCTTAAGTTGATAAATTGTTCTGATGTATTCTTCAGTATGCCAGTTTCACTTTTCAGCTCCAGAATTTGTGCTTTATTCTTTTTAATTAGTTCAGTATCTTTGTTAAATTTATCGGGTAGATTTCTGAATTCCTTCTCTATGTTATCTTCAATTTCTTTGAGTTTCCTTAACACAGCTATTTTGAATTATCTGTCTGAAAGGTCCCATATCTCTGTTTCTCCAGGATTGGTTTCTAGTGCCTTATCTGGTGAGGTCATGTTTTCCTGGATGGTGTTGATGCTAATAGATGTTCTTTGTTGTCTTGGCATTGAAGAGTTAGGTATTTATTATAGTCTGCACTATCTGGGCTTGTTTGTGCCCATCCTTCTTGGGAAGGCATTCCAGATATTTTGAAGAACTTGGAAGTTGTGATCTAAGCTGTATCTGCTTTAGGAGGCACCCCAAGCCCAGTAATGCTGTTTCCTTCAGACTTGTAGAAGTATCATGTTTATAATCTTGGACAAGATCCAGAAGAATTTTCTGGATTACCAAGCAGAAACTCTTGTTCTGTTTTGGTATCCTTTTGTTGATATCTGCACATCTTGTAAAATTGTGGATTGTTCCAATTTTTTAAAGTGGCTTTCATCGAAGGTGACTTTTTCCTGAAGATCTATGGATGGCATTGGTTAGGTAGGACATTGATTAGGTAAGACACTTTAACTTTGATTCTGTGTCTATATAGTCATGTATTCTCCCTGTTATTTCTTCAGTTATAAATATAATAGCAGTGTCTGTGATTTCCTCAGTGGCTTAGGCTGCAGTTGTCAGCATAGTGAGGCTTTGCTAAGGACAGGGATACCAGGTGGGTCAGTCCTCAAGGCTCAGTGGTGACAAGGCCAAGTGTGCCTGTCATTGGGCCTCCAAGAGCACATGCAGGCACCAGTGTTAGTGGGTTCAAGCAGACTAATGTTGAGCCTCCAGACAGCTTGGTTGGATGTGACAGTCATATTGGTGGGTTGGGCATGTGGATGAGTCCTTGGGTACCTGCACAGCATGTATGGCATGGGCAATGGGAGTAGCAGTAGCAAGACAACACTCAGGCTCCCAGGCAGCAAATGCTGATGTTATCAATGGCTGCAATTAAATGGGTGGGCAAATGTACAACCCCCAGGTAGTGTATGGGGTGATGGCAGCTGGCTGGGTAGACTCATCCTCAGGTCCCTGGAAAGAGTGCATTGATGCCAAAGATGGTAGATGGGGTGGGGAGATCTTCAGGCCTCCAGACAGCATGCTTGGGTCCCAGCAGGTGTTTTGGGCCTGTTGTTAGGTTTCCTGGTTGTTTGGACACACCTGAGGCAACCAATGGAGTTGGGAGATCCTCAGGTGGCATGCCTAGGCACTGAGGAGTGGTGCCAGGCTGGAAGGGCTTATTCTCAGGCCCCCTGGTGGTGTATATGGGTTGTGATGTGCAGAATGGGGTTGTCCCCAGGTCCTCGGGCAGCAAGTTTAGGTGGCGATGGGCAGATGGAGACTGTCATCAGGGCATGTACAAGTACACCTCTGCCCCCTCCTATGAGGGGTGGAGGGCAATGTTACTGTCAGAGGCAGTGGTCTTAGGCAGGTGGCTTTCAGGTTCTGGAGATCAGGTACTTCTGCTCCAGTGGCTGTGATGGCGGCAGCAGCAGTGGGTAAGGAAACCCTATGCTCGACTCTCTTTGTCCCAGGAGCAGCCACAAGGTGTGCTACATCACCCATTTCCCAGAGTGTAGGACACTGTTGGACAGAGTGCTGGGGACCAGGCCACACTACTGGGTCCAAACAGCATCATGCTACTGCAGCCCTCTAGGTAGGCACAAGGGGATGTCAGTGGGGCTCCAGGGAGTAGTACATGCAGGAGATGTTGCACTTCAGGGAAGATGTAGTCTGCTGGGGACTGGCCTCTCAAAATGGTGCAGCACTGCAGCTGTTTCTGTCTCAGGGCATGTGTGGGACCCAATGTGAGCTCTCTCTCTGGAGCAACACCATCATGCAGATGCCAGGCAGCTTCCTATACTAGCCTCAGACTCCACAAGAGTCAAGGAGCTCCCTCATGGCTAGAAGTGGAAGAGTCCATAGTTGGAATGTAGACCGCTGGGGATCTCTCACTTTCCCTTTCCCTGTGCTGAAAAGTCTCTCTGGGCTCCCAGCTGATCTTGCCCCAGCAGATTTCCTTAGTTCCCTCTTCTTCCTGGTTTCAAGTATTTCCTCTGCTAAATTCCAGTATTCTCCCTTAGAGTCTGCATTTGAAGCATGTTTATTTTAGTTCTTATTTGTGCAGGAGGTAAGTGTCAGATACTTGTAGTCAGCCATTTTCTATGTAAAATTTAAATGTCTGGATTATTTGTTTGTATCATGGTTCTTATAATTTGTGAATTTAATAGAACTCTTGAAGCAACAGCCCAGCAAAACTGGCTGTTATGATAGAAGATCCATTGAATCAATGAAAATTTCCTTTAAATGGGAAGACCTTTTCCATTCTGGCTTTCATGACCCTGAGCTGTCCTTGTAAGCCATTTATTGTTTTGGTTAAGAAGTATTTATTGATCTCTGTGTATGAAGCTTTACAATAAATTCTGTTTAACTCAGTAATAAAAAAAAGGAACATAACTTTGTAATTTTTATGTTGTTTTTTTCTATGAATCTAAAGCACTATAACTAATGGTTAAAGGAATGTCATTTTTTCTATATACTTAATCTGCTTAATTTTTTCTATATATTTATCTACTTTGTAGCTTTTTGATTTTCTTGTACAAGGACACAGAATTCATGGATTAGTGTAAATCTAGTAATCCAATATTATTTCAGTAGAACAAATAATTTAAAAAGTAGTCATTTCAGCAAATGGCAGAGAAAGAGTTGCTGTACCTGTCAAGGCTTCCATCCTATATTTCTCAATAATTTTACCTTTAAGACCCCAAAGCAAATATCACTTATTCAAATAACTAAAAATTAAACAATAAATTTTCATCATATGTTTTCTGTTTTAGGTGAGCACTATATAACATGTTTGGAAGAACTCTCTGACATTACTAGATGATTGCTCCATAGTTTGCCCACTTTTGTCTACATAGCATAATTTGAAGGAAGGAAGAAAACTGTATTAATTGGGGTTCTTCGTCACAAACAACAAAGCCTATTCTAACCAATGTTTTATTTTTTATTTTATTTTTTGAGACAGAGTCTTGCTCTGTGGCCCAGGCTGGAGTGCAGTGGCACAGTGTCAGCTCACTGTAAACTTGGCCTCCCAGGTTTAAGGATTTTTGTGCCTCAGCCACCTGAATAGCTGGGATTATAGGTGTGTGCTACCATGCCTGGCTAATTGTGTATTTTTAGTAGAGATGGGTTTTGGTCATGTTGGCCAGGCTGGTCTCAAACTCCTGACCTCAGATGATCCTCCTGCCTTGGCCTCCCAAGTGCTGGGATTACAAGGTGAGCCACTGCGCCAGGGCCATTCTAACCCAATTTAAATAGCAAAATTATATTAACAGATCTTAGAAAGGGCACAGAATATCTATGACAGTCAGAGAGCCTATATCACATTGTAGAGTTACTCCAGTAAAGATCCCATGGCTCTCCTATTGGGCATAGACAACTCCAACTTGCACTACTGACCTTGGACACTATATACCTGAAATTCTATCATTGCTAGCCCTCAAAAGCATATGCTCATGCAACCATCATCACTAGAAAACCTATTTTATGTGGTGCTTGCCACTTCACATGATTCTTTTCAAACTGAGAGTTTCACATAAGTACACATGATTAGCAAAACCAAGGTGGCTTGGCTGTGGCCTAGATTTCTAACTTGAGGAAGGATGTCACAAATAATAAAGGTCAAATCATGAGAAGTGTCTACTATAGACCTTTTCCTGACCTGCCTGTCATGGGCTGCATTTATTACTTTGTGTTAAATATCTTCTTGACACTATTAGGTCCTCTTTCCAAAGCAAATACCCATTCAAGAGGTAACACAAAATCATGTACAATTTAATGTATTTTTTTCTCAGTTTCCTTTGCTTGAACGAGAAATTCTGGATGCTATGGGAACAAAGAATGTATGAAAAAGAATGAAAACCCATCCACTGGTACAGAATAATAAAGCAGGATAAATTTGATTTCCCAAACTGTTTAGAATCTTGGATCCGAGAAGGGTGAAAGAAGCCCTACAATCTCTCTTCTTGTATCATTTGAAAATGTATCAATATATTTGAGTATTCAGTTGTTAGAAAATATTCTTCGAGTAGCTTATAAACATTATACCACTTTCACAGGACAGAGCTAGTAGCTGGTTTTTTGTTTGTTTAAACAATAACAGATAGCAGGATCTTGAAGAGCCCGCTGGGTTACAATGATCCTATAGTCCTAAACTTTACTAAGTATAAAAACTCTATTCACAGGCTGGGTGCAGTGGCTCATACCTGTAATCCCAGCACTTTGGGAGGCTGAGGCAGGAGGATCACTTGAACCCAGGAGTTTGAGACCAGTCTGGCAAAATAGAGAGACCCGATCTCTACAAAAATTTAAAAATTAGCCAGGAATGGTGGCCCTCATCTGTAGCCCTGGATTCTGGATTCTTGGGAAGCTGAGGTGGGAGGATTACTTGACCCCAGGAGTGAGGGGACACAGTGAATTTTAATCACATCACTGCATTCCAGCCTGGGTGACAGTAAGACCTTATCTTAAAAAAACAAACAAACAAAAACATCCACTATGAGTGTAGCAGCAGCAGAATATCCATTTTTCTAGGGAACTGCTGAGTAGAGCTCTGCGCCACAGTTCAGACTCCCCAAGGAGGCCAAGGAGAGCCAAGAATAACCACAGAACCAATTTTGTCCTTTGATGCTTTCATCTCCCTTTCTGCATCCTTAAACCCCAGTGATTTCTCTTTTATCTATTTGAAGAACCTAGTGGTCTTTCACAGACATCTCTGCCACAATCAAAAACACATTTTCACGACAGGATCTAGTGTTCATTCTATGGCAGTGACTTCTAAACTTTTTTGACTGTGTTCTTCCATAAAGGATATATTTTACCTCATGTCCCAGTACATACTTATGTGATTGAAATTAAAATATCATTAAATAATTCCTTCCCTTACTAAGAATTCCTTCCCTTACTCAGATATTTTCAATTCTATTTTATTTCATTTATTTTGTGTTTAAGCCAAGGCCTAATAAACTAATTTCATAAACTTGAAGCTTAAAAACACTGGACTCTGATGGTATAAATCCTTAATAGAATTAATGTTTCCCCTATTAGTTATATTTTCATTTTAGCAAAAGATGCAAAGTAAGGACAAAGAAATGTATCTCTGCTGGGCATAGTGGCTCACATCTGTAATTCCAGTATTTTGGGAGGCCAAGGCTGACGAATCACCTGAGGTCAGGAGTTTGAGACCAGCCTGGCCATAATGGTGAAACCACCTCTCTACTAAAAATACAAAAGTCAGCCAGATGTGGTGGTGGGTGCCTGTAATCCCAGCTACTCAGGAGGCTGAAGCAGGGAGAATTGCTTGAACTTGGGAGGCGGAGGTTGTGGTGAGCCGAGATCACGCCATTGCACTCCAGCCTGGGTGAAAAGAGCGAAACTCCATCTCAAAAAAATAAATAATTAAATAAAAAATAAAGAAGCGGAAAAAAAATTTCATTGTTTCTGAATTCCCAGCATGTAAGTTATCTCTTTTGCCTGTTCTATTTTTTATTAATGTTTTTAGTTACAAAAATAATATATTTTCTAATCAGAAACCTAGAAAATACCAAATAACTACAAAGTTATAAAACAAAGTTCACCATAATCTTACGACCCAAAGATAACCACTGTCAACATTTTGCTTTTATCCATCTAGTTATTTGTTATATATGTACTTACATTAACAATAAAAATAGTTTAAATAGCATGTTAATAATAATGATGTGAATATCCTATTACAACTTAAATTTTAGTTGACAGCAGTCCGTCGTATGGATGTATAATATTAAAGTTGTTCCCAGTTTTTGAGTTTTATAAACAATAAGCCATCAGTGTGAGAATGTTTCTGAATATTTCCTTGGGTTAAATTCCTAGAAGAGGTGTGTTGGGGTGAAGGATCCATACATAAAGTCTTTGACTTGGACACTATCCTTGGGTTTGTCAGGTCAATGACACAAAATTCTCCATAGCAACTGGACCATCTTGAGTAGTGTTCAGCTTTCAAAACAATAGTACATTTGTTGACATTTGGATTGTGATTAATAATTGAATCTCAAAGGCAGTTCTGAAAGGTAAAAGAAAAAAACAAGAAACCACAAATTCTTTACAAGCAACTGAGATAGGCATGTGGAAAGGAGTGTGGTCACTGAGCAACCATCAACAATGCAGAGCTCATTACAGGGGGCTGTGGCTGGGAAGGTATGAGCTGCCTCTGTGGTTGTGTTTAGAAGCTCACATCAACTTTAACACCATCTGGTAGTATAACTCTTAGTCTTCTTCCAGTTCGTTTCCCCACTGATTTCCATTCTAGCCCCCCAGCTTTGAAACGATGTGCTCCCTTTCAATGTTTTGGCCTTAGTTAGTCTCTTAATGAACTGTGTCAGTTTTGCTAGCAAATTGAAACCTGATCATTGTTCCCCAATAAACATCTAATAATTTATTGAGGCCTGTCAACCAGTACCTTATTACTTTGACATGTGAGACCAGCATCTTCTACAAATCTTACAATTCCCTATAATCTTGGACCATAGCAGAAAAGGGATGGTCTATTTTGAGACAAAGATAAAGAGAGCTGCAGTTAGGGAAAGGGCAAGGAATTATCACAGAAAAGAAAAATGGGCATAATTAAGACATAATGTCAGTAGGATTATCTTTGAACTGGAGAGATTCTAAAAACATTCATTTCTTATTTATTTGTTTATTCATTCACCTGATTCACATTTATTAAATCTGCATAATAAGGCTGTCAGTGACTGGAAAGTCAAAGTTAAATACCTCATAGTTATTGTTTTAAGGAGCTCATTGTCTGAAAGATGGGCATCCAATATTTTTAGTTAGATTAAAACTTAAGAGGAAAAATGGTAGATATATTTCCCAATGTAAAGTTCAGGTTGAGGTTGAAGAAACAGCATCATGGGCCAGGGCATAGGTTGGAGGTGAGTACAGTAACATGTGGTGGTGCCTGTTGGGTATCCTGGACACTGAAGATCCAGTGTATCCTGGAATTTCAATTTGGAAAATAGTTATTACATGTGCTTACAGAGTTAACACTCAATGGCATGTCATAGATATGCCATTAAGTGCTGCCAAGTAAGAACAATTATGCCTTGACTTCATGACATTTACATTGTCGGAGCACCCAAAGGAGAGAAGTGATTGTTTGATATATCAAAAAGAATTATAAATAAAGCAATTGCCAGATCTCTTTTTTTTTCTTTCTGAAACAGGGTCACCCACTGGTTTGTCACCCAGGCTGGAGTGCAATGCCGTGATCATGGTTCATTGCAGCCTCAACTCCTAGACTCAAGAAATCCTCTTGCATCAGCCTCCCAAGTAGCTGAGAATACAGGTGCATGCCACCATGCCCCACTAATTCTTTTATTTTTACTTTTTGTGTAGAGATGGGTCTCACTATGGTGCCCAGGTTGATCTTGAATTCCAAGCAATTCTCCTGCCTCAGCCTTTCAAAGTGCTGGGATTACAGATGTGAGCCACCTTGCCCAGCTAGATCTTTTAAGAAAGGTTATCAAAATGGATTAGGCCCAGTAGGGTTTATCCTTGAAGGCACCTTCCTGGGCCAGGAAGGAGAACTGCGTAACACACTAAGAGTTAACTATCTTAGTTAAACAGGTAATCTCCCTCCTTAAGTCACTCAGTTGTTCCTCTAGAGAAACTGTACCACCCTGTTTGAAAACACACAGTGCAATGGTTAGTCATACTGGAAAGAGTAAGAGTGACAAATTAAAGGAAAATGCAACAGTTGAAATAACATTGCAAAATTATAAGACATAAATAATCCAGATTGTGCCACCAAAACCCAGATATTGAAAAAGAAACTGATATCAGTAAATTTTGTAAAGAAGCACAGTATAAAATTAAGTTAAGGGAGCCCACGGCAGCAGGGCAGAGTCCAGGGAGCTCAGCATAGCTTCTGCAGCAGGCAGTGACTAGACTGCCTCCTCACTGGGCAGGACAGTGCAACGGATACTCATAAATACAACCCTAACGCCCTGGGACAGAGCACCTGAGGAAAAAAAGGGGCTTTATGAGTTCTTTTTAAGTTCAGCAGACTTAAATGTACCTGCCTAGCAGCCCTGAATGAACAATGGAGCTCACAGCTCAGCACTTGAGCTCCTATAAAGTACAGACTGTCTCCTCAAGCAGCTCCCTGGCCCCTGTATATCCAAAGAGTCACCTCACAAAGGACGGATCAGGCTGACATTTGGTGGGCATCATTCTGGACAAAGATAGCAGAAGAAGAAACTGGTAGCAACCTTCCTTGTTCTGCAGCTGCTACAGGTGTTACCAAGGCAAGCAGGGCCTGGAGTGGACCTCAGCAGTCCTACAGCAGAGGGGCCAGACTGTTAGAAGGAAAACTAAGAAACAGAAATAACTTCATCAGCAAAAATCTGGACGTCCACACAGAGATCCAATTGGAAAGTCAGCAGCTACTCAGATGACAGGTGCATAAATCCACAAAGATGGGAAGAAACCAGTGCAAAAAGGAGGAAACAACCTGAACCTGGGACACCTCACCTCCTACAAGGGACCACAACCCCTCACCAGCAAGGGAACAAAGCTGGACAGAGAATGAGTGTGATGAAATGACAGAATCAGACTTCAGAAAGTGGGTAATGAGAAACTTCCATGAGCTAAAAGAACACATTCTAACTCAATGCAAAGAAACTAAGAACCTTGAAAAAAGATTTGAGGAAATGATAACAAGAATGGACAACTTAGAGAGGAATATAAATAAATTGATGGAGCTGAAAAACACAACACGAGAACTTCGCGAAGCATGCATAAGTCTCAACAGCCAAATTGACCAAGCAGAGGAAACGATATCAGAGGTCGAAGATCAACTCAATGAAATAAAACAAGAAGGCAAGATTAGAGAAAAAAGTGCAAAAAGGAATTAACAAAGTCTCCAAAAAATGTGGGACTATGTGAAGAGACCTAATCTATGTTTGATAGGTGTACCTGAACGTGACAAAGAGAAGGAATCCAAGCTGGAAAATACTCTTCAGGATATTATCCAGGAAAATTTCCCCAACCTAGCAAGGCAGGCCAATATTCAAGTCCAGGAAATACAGAGAACACCACAAAGATATTCCGCAGGAAGAGCAATGCAAGGCACATAATTGTCAGATTCACCAGGGTTGAAATGAAGGAGAAAATGCTAAGGGCTGTCAGAGAGAAAGGTCGGGTCACCCACAAAGGGAAGCCTATCAGACTCACAGCAGATCTCTCAGCAGAAACCCTACAAGCCAGAAGAGAGTGGGGGCCAATGTTAAACATCCTTACAGAAAAGAACTTTCAACCCAGAATTTCATATCCAGCCAAACTGAGCTT
>JAPYYA010002724.1:0-13662 GCA_028533165.1 Leontopithecus rosalia
ATTGCAGCACTGTTTACAATAGCAAAGACCTGGAACCAACCCAAATGCCCATCGATGATAGAGTGGACTGGGAAAATGTGGCACATATACACCATGGAATATTATGCAGCGATCAAAAATGATGAGTTCATGTCCTTTGTAGGGACATGGATGAATCTGGAGAACATCATTCTCAGCAAATTGACACAAGAACAGAAAATGAAACACCGTATATTCTCACTCATAGGCGGGTGATGAACAATGAGAACACATGGACACAGGGAAGGGAGTACTACACACTGGGGTCTATTAGGGGGAATAGGGGAGAGACAGTGTGGGGGGGAGCTGGGGAGGGCTAGCATGGGGAGAAATGCCAAATGTGGGTGAAGGGGCCGAAGGCAGCAAAACACAGTGCTACGTATGTACCTATGCAACTATCTCGCATGTTCTGCACATGTACCCCAAAACCTAAAACACAATAAAAAATAAAAAATTTTTTTTAAAAAAAGAAATGCTTGTTTGGCTTAAAATGTTTGAGAGGGACTAAGTTAGATCCCTCATTACAATGTGCTACCTAATGAGGAAAGCATTTACTAACGTGGTTCTTCCATTTTGTTTATCTACCCAAGAGTAAATAAGGTATAGATACAGAAACTGAAAAGAAAAGCTGAAATTGGGATCCCCATTTCATTCACATCTTTAGAGCCATGTTGAAAATGTATTTCAGCACAGAGAAAAAAATGGCCTTTGGCAGAAGCATTTAGGGGAAGATTCAGTTTCTAAATACATTCTCAGCAAAATTAAATGTATTTGCCATGTTCCGATTCAACTTAGTTATGCCGCATGAAATTGAGAAGTTTGCATTTTAGAAACCATTAAAAAGTCCTCAAATAATAATTTCTAAAAAAGAAAAACCAAAAGAACTATAGCGCAAGTCAGGAAAATCAGCTATTCATCATTAAGTTTTCTTTCTTAGTGGGAATGACTGACTCACTTATTTGCTGAATTCCATTTTGGGCATGTGTCCATGTGTTCTCATTGTTCAACACCTATCTATGAGTGAGAACATGTGGTCTTTGATTTTCTGTTCTTGTGTCAGTTTGCTGAGAATGATGGTTTCCAGGTTCATCCACGTCCCTACAAAGGACATGAACTCATCGTTTTTTATGGCTGCATAGTATTCCATGATGTATATGTGTTTGGCAACAATATTTTTAATGTTAATGTAAGAGTTCATTCTTCAAACAAAATATATTGATAAGGTCTTATTTTGGGTGTAAACTTTGATTCAAATATCTCTAGTGAATTTATATCTATAAACTTATTTGCATAACCATCCTTGGCTGGAGGAAGAGGAAGTTTGCTCTAGCACCTGGGGAAGAGTCAAAAATGGTTTTTTGATTATAGGCCTCTGGCTTGATGTCTGAGCTTTCTGGACAGATGGGATAATAAGAAAATCTGAGGAACCCATGGCCAGTGCAGTGGTTCATGCCTGTAATTCCAGCACTTTGGAAGGCTGAGGTAGGCGGATCATCAGAGGTCAGGAGTTTGAGACCAGCCTGGCCAACATGGCGAAACCCCACCTCTACCAAAAATTCAAAAATTAGCCAGGTGTGGTGGTGGGTGCCTGTAATTCCCACTACTCAGGAAGCTGAGGTAGAACAACCGCTTGAACCCAAGAGGCAGAGATCGCAGTGAGCTCGAGAGGCAGAGGTTACTCTACTAGTAAAGCATCTACTGTCTGTATCTCTCCATATTTACCACTGCACTCCAGCCTGTACAACAGAGCGGGACTCTGTCTCAAAAAAAGAAAAGAAAAGAAAAGAAAAAAGCAAATCTGAGGAACCCATTTTAGTGAGAAATACTGAATACACAGGTCACAAGCAGCATTGTAATAATCTCTGCTGAAGACAGTGAAGGAAGGCTGCAGGGAACATAATGTAACTTTGGTGACTTGAGGGTTCAGTTCTAGAGTACCTGGGACATCCTCTCCCAGAGGTGCTGGCTGTTGTGATCAGCAGCACCAAGTAGCAGATACCCTTGAGGGATTCAAGAAGAAGACAATGGGAAGGATTCCTACAAGCTGACAGAAACGGATTTTGCAAAACCAGTGAAATCTGGACTTTTCTTTTTAATACGGCTACTTTAGTACTCACAGGCTGGAGAAACTTGGGTTGACAATGAATGAAAACAGTAACAAGTTTAACATGCATCAAAGTTTCATAACCCTTTGCAGATCATTATAGAAATCTATGAATGGCTCTTAATAATTACATGGACAGAAAATAGTAAATCCAGATAATATAAATGCAATCAGTTGTGCAGTGTTGTGTCATCTTGATAAATTACATTTTCCAAAAAGAAATTTTAAATATATCTGTTGTTTGCTCAACTGAGTGCCTGCCGGGTTAATGGGGAAAGCTGTGGATTTGGGAGTTAGGAGCCCTGAATTCAGGTGCCCTAATTGGCTTTTTCAGGTGCCAATGGCTTTTTGACCTTAGGCAAATTTTGGGTGGATGATTGATTACCTCTAATTCATCACCCCACCCCAAATCAACACCCTTGGCAGGGCCTCATTGTAGGCAGAGAGTATTTCGCTGCCCCTTAACTTTGGCTTTGGCCATGTGATACAGCTTAGCCAATGATATATGAGCAGAAATTACTTCAGTCCCAAGTGTAGGCTTTAAAAGGCCTTGTGCATGTCCACTTGCCCTCTTGTGCTTCCACCATCACCATAAGAAAAATCTACTCTAGTTGGCCCACTAGTTCAAGGAAGATGAGAGTCATGGGCAGCAAACCACAGAACTGCTCTAGCCACAGAAGCCTAGATCAGCCAAAACTCAGCTAGTTCAGAGATGCATTAGCTAAATACATGCTTATTGTAAGCTGCTGATTGTTTGTTACACAGCAATAGCTAACTGATACATCTTGTTATCTTTCTGGACCTCAGTTTCTTTATCTGTAAACTGAACAAGTTTACTATTTAACTTCAGATCCCTTCTAGCTTAAATTCTTCCTTATGTATATGTAGCTGAATTTTAAAAAAATCTTTTCTTATAACCCTAAAGCACACTGATTTTAGAAAGTATTGTTCCTCTAGCTGGATACATTAAGTCTGTATTTAATGACACACACTAGGTAGCAGAAAGTATTTTAACCAAAGCTGAAGAACCGTATAAAATATGCAGAGGTTGACCCTCGGATAAACAGTATACATTTAATTTCTAGCTTTCAAAGTAAAAGCTTCAGAGTGAGCCCCTTATGTCTTTATTGAATTAAAACAAGTAGGTCTCCTGGATAGTCAGGTGTGAGGAAAAGGAAGGTTAGTATCTTCTAGAATTTTGGGAATCATTTATATTTTAGGCTTATAGAATTCAAGCCAAAAGTATCCAACCAAGGTTTACCTTTGAGGATCAATAATGATTAGCCATCTCTCTGGCAAGATATCTCTATACTCATTTTTATAACCACTTCTGGACTATATCATATGATTTTTTCACATAGAAAAATAACAGTATTCAACTTCTTTCAATATGGAAAATTAACATTCTCCTTTGTTTTTCTTCCTTGTCTTTGCTCCATGAGAAAGATCTACAAAAACCTACTTCACCACTAGTGGAATGCAAACATAGCCCTCTCCTGCTGGAGGTTAGCCCTTCAGACTAGTAAGTTTTAAGTTGTTACATATTTTGGGTCATCAAACTTTATTGAGGAAGAAAATGGGCTAGGGAAGGAGTGTGTGTGTGTGTGTGTGTGTGTGTATGCAAATAAACAAGGTGTGTGGTTAAACCCTGGAAGGACTAGAGGGAGGCAGGGCAAGACATATTAGGCTGGAAAATGTCTCCCTCACCCCAAATATATTATGTTCTAATCCCTGGAACCTGAAAATGTTGTTACCCTATATGGAAATAGGATCTTTTCAGATGTGATTAAGCTAAGGATCTTGAGATGGGGAGATTATCCAGAGTTATTAAGGTGGACACTAAATGCAATCATATGTATCCTTATAAGAAAGAGATAGAGGAAGATTCGACAGACAAGCAAAGAAGGCAGTGTGACCACTGAGGCAGTTACTGGAGTGATAAGGCCACAACCTAAGGAAGCACATAGCCCCCAGAGAGTCTCCAGGCAGAGTCTGGCCCTGCTGACACCATGATTTCAGTCCAATGAGACTTTTAAGATTCTTAACTCAATCATATCTGCAAAGATCCTGTTTCCATAGAAAGTAACATTTCTCTCTCTCTTCCTCTCTATCTCTCCCTTTCTGGTCTGCCTCTTTCTCTCTTATTTCTCTTTGTGTCTCTCTTATCTGCTGCCCAAGCAGATGCTAAACTGGGGGATGAGATAATGGATCCCCCTACCTTTAGGTATGCTAATCTCTAGGAATTATTTTATTCCTCTCCTCCCAGCAATTCACATGGTTTCCTATTCGGAAGAGAGGAAAACATTTTATAGTTATTTCTTAAGTCTTTAGAGTTATTTCCTAAGTATTTATTTGTTTGTTTGTTTGTTTGTTTTTTGAGACACAGTCTCACTCTGTTGCCCAGGCTGGACTGCAGTGGCGCAATCTCAGCTCACTGCAACTTCTGCCTCCCAGGTTCAAGCAGATCTCATGCCTCAGCCTCCCAAGCAGCTAGGATTACAGGCATGTGCCACCACGTTAGGCTGATTTTTGTATTTTCAGTAGAGATAGGGTTTTGCCATGTTGTCCAGACTGGTAACAAACCCCTAACCTCAAGTGATCCGGCTGCCTCAGCCTCCCGAAGTGCTGGGATTACAGGTGTGAGCCCTCACGCCCTCCCAAGTCTTATTTTCTAAAACAAGATTAAGAATATAGGCATATATATTCTTCAACTAGCAGAACTTACAATGCAAAGACATATTTACATTTTTTCTTTTTTTAAAGAATTATTACTCATGTCCTAGCCTAGAGACACTCAGGAGGTATGGTCCAATCCAGCTTTGTCCATTGTCCCAGTGGCTCTGAACATTGCCCAGAAGCCAATTCAGTTCAGTTCTGCATGGTTTGTTCAAGGACGTTTAGAGTTCAGGCTGATCTTTTTTATCTCCCTAACTGTTAGAGAGCACAAGGAGTCCTGAGGCTGTCCCCAAATCTGGCAGTATGCTTAATAACCACTCCTCCTCAGCTTCTAAGCACTTTTGAGAAAGGAGGAGATCAGTCACTGGCAGAACCAGCAAATGTGTTACAGATTTATTAACTTAACCTCTTCTGAGTGCTCAAATAAACTACAGATAAAAAGAAGACTTTTCAAGGGTTAAAGGAAAGCTCTATGAACTATACGTTTTCAACAAAAACTTAATCGAAGTCACTTTCTCATTTTTCTGCTTGTCTTTAAAATCCCAGGTTGATTTTTGTAGAATTCAGTGTCACCCAGTAAACTGTTTCTAGTTACTTTATTAAGGAGTTCTTAATAAAATAGCATAATGTGATGCTCCTTTTGCAAATTCAGCAAGTATAACACACAAAAGGGAAGCCCTCCCCCAAGACACATACAGCTCTTCTGGGGAAAGGGGTGTGTGTGTGTGTGTGTGTGTGTGTATTTATTGGCCCAACTCATTTCTCATGCCCACTCCGTTTTCGTCGTGGACCTGCAATTTGATCATGCACTGTAATAACTCAATTTTGCCTAATCTGATTACACTTGACTAAAAATGAAAAGCAGCATCTATATGATATATTGAAGGATTTGTAAGGGAAGACTGTTTAGCCTTCTAGTAGATTGTAACAGTTTAATGCAGGGTTTCTTAGCCTTGTCAGTGTTGATATTTTGGCTGCATGTTCTTTGTTGTTGGGGGGACTGTCTTGTGTATTTTAGGATGTTTAGCATCATTCCTAGCTTCTACCCATTAGATGCATAAATGTACCAGTAGTACCCCTTCCCCTTGTTTGGGACAGCCATAAATGTCTCCAGATATTGCCAAGTGTTTCTGGGGCAGGGGCTTGGCAGTGGAGAACCATTAGTTTAAATTATAAATTCATTTTCTAAAAGATTCTCAGAGCAGTCCAAGAGAGACTGTGTTGAAAATGTGTATTAGAAAATTTGGTAGCCAGCCTCCAAGATAGCACTCAATGATCCTGCTCCCTGGTATTCATGCCTTTATGTAATGAATAGAATATTGTGGAATTGACACAGCATGATTGTCTTCAAGCTAGGTCATAACGCCACAACCTGATGGCGTCATCTTGACTGCTACCCCACCACCACCAAAAACAATGTGAATAGCAAGTGTTGCAGCAAAGAGTTTAATAATCACAGAACTGACCAAGTAAAGAGAACAGGGAGAAATTTCTCAAACTTGTCTCCCTGAGAATTCAGAGGCAGGGTTTTTAAGTGTGTTTTGGTGGGCAGGGGGCTGGGGAACTAGAACAATTGATTGGCTGGGGATGAAATCACAGGGGCATCTAAAATCGTCTTCATGCAACTCAGTCAGTTCCCAGGAGTGGAAGTTCAGGACCAAGTGGTGTCTCTTGGTGTACTGAAATGCTAAGTCTAAAAAATACCTCAAAAATCAGTTCTTTAGGTTTCACAATAGTGATGTTATCTATAGGAGTAGTTGAGTTAGTCACAAATCTTACACCCCTTGGTTATGTAACTCTGGGAAACATGCTAAATGATGGCAGGTCATTGTTTAACTATCTCTATTCTTTAGCAAAGTTTAAGCCTCTACTATAATTTTAACCTTGCCTTATGAAGGCATGTATTAGGCCATTCTTGCATTGCTGTAAAGAAATACCTGAGGCAGGACATGGTGGCTCATGCCTATAATCCCAGCACTTTGGGAGGTTGAGGTGGGTGGATCACCTGAGGTCAGGAGTTCAAGACCAGCCTGACCAACATGGTGAAACCCCATCTCTACAAAAGAAAAAAAAAAGAAATACCTGAGACTGGGCAATTTATGTTAAAAAGTGGTTTATTGGCTCATGGTTCTGTAGGCTGTACAAGAAGCATAGCAGCATCTGCTTCTGAGGAGGCCTCTGGAAGCTTACAATCATGGCTCAAGGCCAAGGGTGAGCTTGTATGCCACATGGTGAAAGCAGAAGCAAGAGAGAAAGAGAGAGGAGCTGCCACATACTTTTAAACAAAAACATCTTGTGAGAACTCACTCATTATCATGAGAACACCATCAAAAGGATGGTGCTACACCATTCATAAGGGATTCACCCCCATTATCCACTTACCCCCCACAAGGTCCTACCTCCAACATTGGGGATCACAATTCAACACGGATTTGAGCAGGGACACAAATCCAAACTCTATCAATGAGGCTTCAAGCTCTGGACAAAGAGGGGGGTCAATTACCCTTGCCTCAGTGTTTAACTATACACTAAATTATTCATATAATTATCTTGGTTTCTGTGCTAGAATAAGGAAAACAACAATTTAGCTTGTGAGGTTAGAAGCAAGATGGAGTCAGTCATGTTAGATTTCTCTCATTATGTATAATTCTGCATAAGGGTTTCAATAAGATCACTGATCTTTTAGATTACTTGCTGTAAGGGGAAACTAGCTGCCATATTATGAGGACACTCACAAGCCCTGTGGAGAGGTTCACATGGCAAGAGCCTCATGAGATCCATGTTGGATGTGGATTTTCCAGCTCCTGTCAAACTATGAGATGACTATAGCCCTGGATGACATCTTGACTAAAACTTCATCAGAGGCCCAAAGCCAGAATCACCCATCAAGCCACTCTTGAATTCCTGATGTGCTAAAATTGCTCATTGTTTGCTATAGTTTATTATTTTTTAAGCCTCTAAGTTTTTGGGGTAATTTGTTATATAGCAATAGATAACTAATATAACTTAGAACAAATACTAATTTCGAGCAAAGAAAACATTTGTCTATCCAATAATTTTTTAATCAGAGAGACATTCCTTGTTACTTTTCTGATTAAACAAAATCTTAAAGGCAGAATACGGTGGATTATAGCATAGCTAACAGAAGGAAGACAGAAGCAGGTCAAAAGATAAAGCTAGAGTTTTTGTTAGGAAGAAACAGAAAGCTTCCTTTGATTGTCTAAGCACAGGAGCATCCCTAATTTCTAAAATAATGGGATTAAGCAAATAAACACTTAATTTATTATTATTTTTTAAATTATACTTTAAGTTCTGGGGTACATATACAGAACATGCAGGTTTGTTACATAGGCGTACACGTGCCATGGTGGTTTGCTGCATCCATCGTTCCGTCATCTACATTAGGTTATTTCTCCTAATGCTATCCCTCCCCTATCCCCCGACTCCCTGCTATCCCTCCCCTAGTCCCCCATCCCCCCAACAGGCCTCAGTGTGTAATGTTCCCCTCCCTGTGTCCATGTGTTCTCATTGTTCCACAACCACTTATGAGTGAGAACATGCAGTGATAAACACTTAATTTAATGGATAAATGCATGTTTTATCTTTGTAAATGTTGGATTTTATTTATTAATAAATTGGGTTCCATTTAGATGTTTTTATAGGTCATTACAACATTAGTCCTTGTTTAAAGTTTTAAAATAATCATAGTTTATGTAACCATGGAAATTGCCAGATTATTTGTCCATTGATGCTTCTTTAAATGGTGCATAAACTGGCCCTCTCACAAAGGAATAAATTTGAGAGATAGAATTTCCTTTCTGCTACAATTTCCTTGCCTACAAAACAATTTTCTCAAACCGTTAAAGAATGATGAGCAAATTAATGGATAAACAAATCATGATATATTCTTATGATGAAATACTACTCAGCGATAAATACGAATGAACTGTTGCTACATACAAGATCTGTGAATATCAAAATAATTATGCTGAGTGAAAGAGGCCAGACAAAAAGAAAGCATACTTTATGATTTGAGGAGCACAAATTCTAGAAAATGGAAACAAATCTGTAGTATCAGAAAGCAAATCAATGGTTGCCTAAGAATGGGGGTAGAAAGGGGCAGGAGGGAGTCATTATAGGTAAGTATTAAAAAAACTCTTTGACGGTGATGGATATGTTCATTAATCATTGTCTTAATTATGGTGATGACTTCATAGATGTATACATATGTCAAAACCTATCAACTTGTGCACTTTATGTACAGTTTATTATATATCAATGTTACCTTGAAAAACTGTTTTAAAAGTGATGGATGACATACCATACCATAAAAAATGAGTGGTGGCATAATTATACAGAAAAAGCAAAGAAATGGAAGATAGACAAAAATAGTTATCCTATCATCTGAATTCCTAAAAATCTTACTCAGTTGCCCAAACAAACAAAAAATACTTGACTCCATGTGAGCTTAGGTTTGCTGTTCTACAATTCAGTGCTTCTATTCAAAGATCCTGGGGAACAAGGAAGCCTGTAGGGTTCCCAGACACAAGACAGGTTGCTTTCACTGCAGGAGTGCTTGTGCACCCCTCCCCCAACTCTAGGCAGCACAGCTTGCAGCAATGAAAGTGACTTCTTTCTTCTTCTTGAGGAGAGGAGAGAGAAGATTAAAGGGGACTTTGTCTTGTATCTTGGATATCAGCTTAGTCACAGTAGGATAGGGCACCAGGCAGATTCATGAGGCCCCCATCCCAGGTCCTAGTTCATGGATGACATTTCTACACATACCCTGGGCCAAAAGGGAACATGCTACCTTGAAAGGAAGTACTCAGTCCTGGCAGTATTCATGACCTACTGACTAAAGAGCATGAATAACCAACAGTACTGCCCAAGTAGTATGCCATGGGCCTTGGGTGAGAGACCCTGAGACATGTTGGCTTCAGGTACCAGCTTGGCCACAGTGGAGTAGAGCACCAAGAATGCAGTTGGGGTCCCTGAGTCTAGGCCTAGGCTCTTGGACAGCATTTCTGGACATGCCCTGCACCAGAGGGGAGCCCACTACCTTTAAGCCTAAGTTCCAGGGCCGTATTCACCACAAGCTGATTGAAGAGCCCTTAAGTGAACATCAGTAGTGGCCTAAAAGGACTCCCTGTGGGCTGCTGGTGGTAGCCATGGAGAGAGGATCTTTTGCCTATGGAAAAGGGAAGAAAGAGTGGGAAGGACAACAGCCACAAAATAAATAAATAAGTAAATACCTAAAAATTAACTTAACCAAAGAAATGAAATATCTCTATAATAAAAACTATAAAACACTGATGAAAGAAATTAAAGAGGAAAACAGAAAATGGAAGGATATTTCATGTTCATAGATTGGAATAATCAATATTGTTAAAATGTCTATACTATTCAAAACAATATACCAGATTCAATGCATTCCCTGTCAAAATGCCAATGTCATTCCTCAGAGAAATTTTTAAAAATCCTAAAATGTATGTGGACTCACATAATTTTAGAATAGTCAAAGTTATCCTAAGTGAAAAGAACAAAACTGGAGGAATCCATTATCTGACTTCAAATTATACTACAGAGCTACAGTAACCAAAACAGCATGGTACTAGAAAAACCAGACACATAGACCAATGAAACAGAATACAGAATCTGGAAGAAAATCTACACACCTACAATGAACTTATTTTTGACAAAGATGCCAAGAACATACACTGAGGAAAAAACAGTTTCTTCAGTGAATGGTGCTGGGAAAACTGGATGTCCATATACAGAAGAATGAAACTTAATCCTTATCTCTCACCATATATAAAAATCAAATCAATATGGATTAAAAACTTAAATCTGAGACCTCAAACTACGCAACTACTACAAAAAAATTGGGAAAACTCTCCAAGACATTTGTCTGGGCAAAAATTTCTTGAGTAAAAACCCACAAGCATAAGAAATCAAAGCAAAAATGGAAAAATGGGATAGCATCAAATTAGAAAACTTCTTCACAGCAAAGGAACCCACCAAGTCAAGAGACAACCCACAAAATGGGAGAAGATATTTGCAAACTACCCATCTGACAAGGGATTAATAACTAGAATAAATAAGGAGCTCAAACAACTCTATAGGAAAAAATCTAATAATCCCATCAAAAAATGAGCAAAACATTTGAATAGACAGTTCTCAAAAGAAGACATACAAATGGAAAACAGGTATATGGAAAGGTGCTCAACATCATTGATCATCAAAGAAATACATATCAAATCTACAATAGTTCACCCCAGTTAAAATGGCTTATATCTAAAAGACGGTCAATAACAAATGCTGGCAAGGCTGTGGATAAAAGGGAACACTTGCACGCTGTTGGTGGGAATGTAAATTAGTACAATCACTATGAAGAACGGTTTGGAGGTTCCTAGCAATCCCACTGCTGTGTATAGCCCCAAAAGAAAGGAAGTCAGCATATTGAAGAGATAGCTGCACTCCCACGTTTGCTGCAGCACTGTTCACAACAGCCAAGATTTGGAAGCAACCTACGTGTCCATCAACAGATGAATGGATAAAGAAATTTTGGTACTTATACACAATGGAATAATATTAAGCCATAGAAAAGAATGAGATTCTGTCATTTGCAATAACATAGATGGAATTGGAGATTATTATGTTCAGTGAAATAAGCCAGGCACAGAAAGACAAACATTACATGTTATCACTTATTTGTGGGATCTAAAAATCAAAACAATTGACCTCATGGATATAGAGAATAGAAGGATGGTTACCAGAGGCTGGGAAGGGTAGTAGGGAGGGGGAAGGAGGTGGGGCTAGTTAATGAGTACAAAGAAAATAGAAAGAATGAGTAAGACCTAGATTTGATAGCACAACAGGGGGACTGTCATCAATAATAATTTAATTGTACATTTTAAAATAACTAAAAATATAACTGGATTGTTTATAACACAAAGAATGAATACTTGAGAGGATGGATACCCCATTTTCCATGATGTAATGATTACATATAAAATATCTCATGTACCCAATAAATATATACACATACTATGTACCAAAAATGTTTTTGAAACACAGATAGCTTTCTTGATTTCTTTTTCAACTAGTTTGTCAGTATACAGAAACACTGCTGATTTTTGCTAATTTTGTGTCCTTCAACTTTACTGAATTTTGTTTTATCAGTTCTAAGAGTTTTTTGGTGGAGTCTTTAGGTTTTTCTATCTATAAGATCATGTCATCTGCAACCAGGACAATTTGACATCTTCCTTTCCAACTTGTATATCAACTTGTATGTCAACTATGTTGACTCTTTCCTATATCAAGAACCCTCTTCGAAGCCTATAGGGATTAAAAACCAATCAGGACAAAATAATTTTATTAATTTCGTTCAGGGTTTTAGTGTGAATAGTGTTGTTGGGCAGGACTATTTTCTGCTATTATGGTACCTCTCTCCATGAGATTATGCTGTCAAGGCTCTGTATCAGTTAGCTATTTGACACACTAATGCTGCATAACATACCACTTCAAAAGCTAGCTCTGTACAGTAACTTGTATTTCTCCCTCATTTGGTATCCTGGGGTTAGCTAGAGTTTGCCTGACCTTGGCTGGGCCTGGCTGCAATGTGTGGGTTTAGTTCAACTTTGCTCTACACACCTCTCATCCTCCTTAGACCAGCAGCTTACCTTAGGTGTGCTCTTGTCATGGTGCTAGCAGAAATGCCATAGGGAAGAAACACATTATGTCTCTTAAAACCTAGACTCAGAACTGGTACTCTCTCATTTCTGCCCACATCCCATTGACCAAAGCAAGTCATATGGCCTTGCCTAACATCAGTGGGGAAGGTAGGTATATTCCCCCATGAAGTTTTTGAGAGGTGGAGTAGGAAGGAATGACTACATGCTGAACAACAGTCTGATCTACACGTTGTTTTTCACTTTTTTTCTCCATCTGTTCCTATACATTTATTATTCTCATACTGCTATAGAAAAATAGAAACTTGTGTTTCACAATTTGCAAGCATGACTTATGTTTCACTATTTACAAAGTTGATTTTGTGCATCACAAGGCTTTACTCTATCACTTTTCTGACAGGTACACTATTTTTTCCTTGAGCTTATCGGGCTACTATAGTAAAACATTATGGGGTGTGGGGTGAGGTTTATACCATGGAGGTGATGTCAATTGGGAATGTATTCAACAGTAAATAACATGAAACTCAACTTACAGCTGCTGGAACAAATAGAAATTTATTTTTCTCACATGATTAGAAATTGAAAGGCAGACAATCTTGGGCTGAATATTATCAAAAGACTCAGTTGTTTCTCTTCTTTTGATCCATGATTTTTAGTGCACTGGCTTTTGTCTTCATGGTTGTAAGATGGCTAGTGGAGCTTCATATGTCAAGTCTACATTCAAGACAGAATAAAAGGTCAGGGGACCATGATAGCTGACACAGTCTTCCCTTGCATTGAGAAAGCAAATCTTTCCCAGAACCACCCTCAACAGATGTCCATTTGTATCTCATTAGAAAATAAGGTTTTGGGCCAGGCGTGGTGGCTCATGCTTGTAATCCTAGCACTTTGGGAGGCCAAGGTGGGTGGATCACAAGGTCAGGAGTTCGAGACCATCCTGGCTAACACAGTAAAACCCCATCTCTATTAAAAATACAAAAAAATTAGCTGGGTGTGGCGGCAGGCACCTGTAATCCCAGCTACTCAAGAGGCAGGAGAATCACTTGAACCCAGGAGGCAGAGGTTGCCGTGAGCCAAAATTACACCACTGCACTCCAACCTGGGCTACAGAGCTAGATGCTAGACTCTGAAAGAAAGAAAGAAAGAAAGAAAGAAAGAAAGAAAGAAAGAAAG
>JAPYYA010002725.1:0-13660 GCA_028533165.1 Leontopithecus rosalia
GATTTTAATGGGGCTCATGTCCATGCTTTGCTTAGTGTGCCCTCTCAGGAATGGAGGCTCTTCTTCAACCAATTCAATCTCAAGGTCCTCATCTAAAAGTTCCCCCAAAAGAAGAATTAGTCATAAAGAAGAGGGAATAACAATTTTCATCAAAACAATTAATTTCCATAGGCACCAGCAATCTTTATCAGTAATAGCTTCCCCTTGTGGGGCACAGTGGCTCATACCTGCAATCTCAGCACTTTGGGAGGCCAAGGCAGGAAGATCGCTTGAGGTCAAGAGTTTGAGACCAGCCTGGCCAACAGAGTGAAACCCCGTATCTACTAAAAATCCAGAAATTATCCAGGCTTGGGAGCAGGCACCTGTAGACCCAGGAGGCTGAGGCAGAAGAATAGCTTGAACCTGGGAGGCAGAGGTTGCACTGAGCTGAGATCGAACCACTGCACTCTAGCCTGCGTAACAGAGTGAGACTCTGTCTTAAAAAAAAAAAAAGTCTGGGTGCCGTGGCGCACGCCTGTAATCCCAGCACTTTGGGAGGCCGAGGAGGACGGATCACAAGGTCAGGATTCGAGACCAGGCAGACCAACATGGTGAAACCCATCTCTACTAAAAATACAAAAATAAGCCGAACATGGTGACACATGCCTGTAATCACAGCTACTCAGGAGGCTGAGGCAGGAGAATCGCTTGAACCTGGGAGGCGGAGGTTGCAGTGAGCCTAGATCGTGCCACTGCATTCCAATCTGGATGACAGAGCAAGACTCCATCTCAAAAACAAACAAAAATGCTGGGCGTGGTGGCTCTCACCTGTAATCCCAGCACTTTGGGAGGCCAAGGCGGGTGGATAACCTAAAGTCAGGAGTTCCAGACCAGCCTGGCCAACATGGTAAAACCCCATCTCTACTAAAAATATAAAAAAATTAGCCAGGCATGGTGGCAGGTGCCTGCAATCCCAGCTACTCAGGAGGCTGAGGGAGGAGGATCACTTAAATCCAGGAGGCAGAGGTTGCAGTGAGCCAAGACCGCATCAAAGTACTCTAACCTAGGCAACAAGAACAAAACTCCATCTCAAAAAGAAAGCTTCCTGGGTCCAAAAAAAACAGCAATGCAAGTAAAACTCCAACCCAAGTGACTATTCCCCCCACCACCAGCCATTTCTAGGGCATTTGTGCTCCAGGCCGAGAACTAATCATCCTCACTTTCTTTCCTTTTTTTTTTTTGAGACAGAGTTTCACTCTTGTTGCCCAGGCTGGAGTGCAATAGTGCAATCATGGCTCACCACAACCTCTGCCTCCTAAATTCAAGCAATTCTCCTGCTTTAGCCTCTAGAGTAGCTGGGATTACAGTCATGTGCTACCATGCTCGGCTAATTTTGTATTTTTTAGTAGAGACAGGGTTTCTCCATGTTGGTCAGGCTGGTCTTGAACTCCCAACCTCAGGTGATTCGCCCACCTTGGCCTCCCAAAGTGCTGGGATTACAGGTGTAAGGCACTGCACCCAGCCCAGACCTACTTTCAAAAGAAGTTAAGCCTGTGATAAAATGCTCTCCTGACATTCTAAATGGTACCAAGGCATTTGCCATCCAACTTCATTATGGAATAATCCTTAACCCCTAATAAATTTGTAAAAAATTAGCTGGACAATTGAACACCAAATGGAATTTGCTTAAGCTTATGGCAAAAGTATAAGTGGTACAGAAACCAATAGCAAACAATTTGGAACTGCCCAATAGAGTCAAACACACACATTTCTTACTACCCAGTAATTTTTTTTAAAAAAAGATAGGGTCTTGCTCTGTTGCCCAGGCTACAGCACAGTGGCATGACAATAGCTCACTGTGCCTTTGACCTCCCAGGCTCAAGCAATCCTCTCTTCAGCCTCTCTAGTAGCTGGGAGTACAGGCACATATCACTACACCTGGCTAATTTATTATTATTATTTTTGTAAAGATAGGGCCTAGCTATGTTGCCAGGGCTGGTCTCAAACTTCTAGGCTCAAGCAACCCTGTCATCTCAGTCAGCTTCCCAAAGTGCCAGGATTACAGGGGTGAGCCATGACACTCGGCCTTGCCAGTAATTCTACGCATTTCGCAAAAAAAGGATGTTTTGCACATAAGCTCTGAGAGACAATATAGCAATTTCAAAATACCATTATTCATAAAGATTAACAAAAAACAAGAAACAACTCATATGTCTACCAAAAGTAAAATGGACAAATTATAGATAATTTATGTATAAAAACACTCTATAACAATGGAAATGAGTGAAATAATCACAGATAAATATCAAAAATATATAAGTCAAAAAAAGAAATATGAGTTAAGTTCAAAAATAGACCACACAATATAATGTTTAGGGATAGATATGTAGATGGTAAAACTCTAAAGCGAGGGAGCGATTAACACAAATTTGGAATGGTGGTCACTCCGAGGGGGGAGAAAGAAGATCTAAGCAGAAGGGAGCATGGAGGGGCTTCAGAGGTGCTTCCAAAATTCTACTTCTTAAGCTGGGTGATGGGTTCATAGGTGCTCACTATTACAATATAAATTCTAGAATTCTATTATAAGATTTCACAATTTCAGAAAAGTCATTATGGGCTGAGTTAAAAGTTGTTTCCAGGGCAACTCAGAGGTTACCTAGGTGAATCCACGGTTTTCAGAATAATTACTAAGAATATGAGATCAAGTTTACTCTCAAAAAAACAATTTTAACTTTTTATATCCCAAAGCGTTTTGTTTTTGTTTTGAGACGGAGTCTCACTCTGTCACCCAGGCTGGAGTGCAGTGGTGCCATCTCGGCTCACTGCAACCTCCATCTCCCAGGTTCAAGCAATTCTCCTGCCTCGGCCTCCTGAGTAGCTGGGATTACAGGCGCCCAGCACCACGCCCAGCTAATTTTTGTGTTTTTAGTAGAGACAGGGTTTCCCCATGTTGGCCAGACTGGCTTCACACTCCTGACCTCAGGCGATCTGCCCGCCTCAGCCTCCCAATGCGCTGAGAGTACAGGTGTGAGCCACCGTGCCTGGCCCTGAGAGCTTAGTATAAGCAACAAAATAATATATAAGCATTTGTCAGAAAAATGAATTTCTTGCTTCTACCGTGGTGAGATTTTTTTTTTTGAGAGATGAGTAGTGAGACCCAAAGAACAAATGATTAGTAGCCACTAAACTACAAGAAAATCACAAAATACAATGGCTCAACTTGCCAATTATCTTTCTCAATCCAATTGACTAGTTACCTTCTTCATCATCCACCTTAGGGAGAATGCCAGTCTCTTCATCGAAGTCTGGAAACTCTTCCTTGGAAAGGACATTGGCAGCGATCATCTAGCCAAAGAAGAGAAGGCAGCATTTGTAATCTGCTAAGACCAAAACTTTTTTCATTGTTTTTGGTTTTGTTTTTTTGAAATAGGCTCTTGCTCTGTCACCTACGTTGAAGTGTGGTGGCCTGATCAAAGCTCACTGCAACCTCAAACTCCTGGGCTCAAGCAATTCTCCTGCCTCATTCTCCTGAATAGCTGAGACTACCGGTGCACACCACAATACCTGGCTAACGTTTAAATTTGTTCTAGCAACAGGGTCTCACTATTTGCCCAGGGTGGTCTCAAACTGTTGGCCTCAAGCAATCCTCCTGCCTTGGCTGGAGGACTGCCAAAGTGCTGGGATTACAACAGGTGGGAGCCACATGCCCAGCCAAAACTCTTCTTTTCTAGGAGAGTTAATTACAGAGGTTTCATATAGGAAACCCAGTTTTTTTTTTTTTTTTTTTTAAGATGGGGTTTCACCATGAGGGTCAGGCTGGTCTTGAACTCCTGACTTCAGGTGATCCACCCACCTTGGCTTCCCAAAGTGCCAGGATTACAGGCGTGAGCCACCGCGCCCAGCCTGGAAACCCAATTTTTTTTTTTTTTTTAAATGGAGTCTTGCTCTATCGCCGGGCTGGAGTGCAGTGGTACAATCTCGGCTCACTGCAACCTCCGACTCCTGGTTCAAGCAATTCCCCTGCCTCAGCCTCACGAGTAGCTGGGACTACAGGCACGCCCACTACACCCAGCTCATTTTTTGTATTTTAGTAGAGATGGGGGTTTCACCATGTTGGCCAGGATGGTCTCAATCTCTGGACCTCGTGATCTGCCCGCCTTGGCCTCCCAAATTGCTGTGATTACAGGCGTGAGCCACCGTGCCCACCCCGAAACCCAATTTTTTTCCCCTCTGACCCACGATGTCAAGACCTCAAATGTCATCCATCCCATTCCAGGGTTGTGGGGGTGGTTCTCCAGCTTATGCTGAAAAGCATAAGCTCAAAAGTGTCACCCCCAGGAAGTTATCTGCTCTTTCCCTTGTTTCCACAGCACTCTGGTACATTTCTTATTATGTAACATGTAGGCGAGACATGGCAGCTCATGCCTGTAATCTCAACATTTTGGGAGGCTGAGACAAGAGGATCATTTGGAGCCCAGGAATTTGAGATCAGCCCTGGTAACAGCAAGACTGTCTCTGCAAAAAATTTAAAAAATTAGCCGGGCATGGTGGCATGTGCCTGGGGTCACAGCTACTTGGGAGGCTGAGGTGGGAGGATAGCTTGAACCCGGAAGGTTGAGGCTGCAGGGGGCCATGGTCATGCCCACTGCACTCCAGCCTGGGAGACAGAGCAAGCAAGACCTTGTCTCAAAAATAAAATAAAATAAAAAATATGTAACCCCTCACAATTATTTGTTTAGATCTGCCTCCTCTGCTGGACTCTGAGTTCCTTAAGCACAGGAACCATGTTATATTTGTCTTTACAGCCCTAGCTCTGCATGGTACTTGACATACCATGGTTATGACATTTAGTGAAGAAAGATAAAAACAATAATGGGACTTACATAGCAATTACCATATGCCAGGCACTAACCTAAGAGTTTCACCTCTTTTAACTACTCATTTAACCTTCACACCACCAACACTGGTCCCGTTTTACAGATGAGCATACTGAGGCACAAGGAGGTAGAGTAGCTTAGTTGAGGAATACACAGCTAGTAAGTAGCTGACAAGGTTTGGCTGTGTCCCCACCCAATCTCATTTTGAATTTCCATGTGTTGTGGGAGGGACCCAGTGGGAGGTAACTGAATCGTGCGGCAGCTCTTTCCTATGCTGTTCTCATGAGAGTGGATAAGTCTCATGAGATCTGACGGTTTTAAAAAGGGGGAGTTTCCCTGTACAAGCTCTCTTCTCTTGTCTGCTGCCATGTGAGACATGCCTTTCACCTTCCTCCATGATTATGAAGCCTCCCCAGCCACGTGGAGTTTTAAATACAATAAACCTCTTTAGTAAATTGCCCAGTCTCAGGCATGTCTTTATCAGCAGTGTGCAAACAGACTAACACAGTGGCCAAGTCATCCCAGGCCATCGTGCTCCAGGGCACACACCCCTAAGCACCATGCTACATGCTGAATGACTATCTGGCCATGAAAGCTAAGGGCCCCAACCTGTTTGATCTCCCACTTCTCTGGATCAGAGATTCGGGTGAGGCGCTTGCGTTCCAGTGAGTCATCCTCTACTTCAGGGGCACTGACAAGGGACAGGTGAGTGGGTCTATCAGGATTCCGCATTGAGGTCTCCTCATTGGTCTCCCCAACAAGATTTCGTCGTCTATTTGGGTTTAGATCTTCTCCAGTCTCTTGATCCACATCCTAAGGCACAAAAAGAAGGGAGCTAGCTCACTTGCTGTCCTCTTCCATTCCCTTGGCCATCAGCTGTAAGAACAGGCTGACCATCTCACCTACCTTCATGCTCAGGCTGGTCTTGGTCCCAGTGAAGGACAGCACTTTGACTTTGACCCTCTGGCCTTTGCTCACCACATCAGCTACATTGGCCACACGACCTTCCCGTCGGAGCTCAGAGATGTGCACCAGGCCTTCCCACCGCTTCCTGAGGGAGAGTCAGAGACATCTGGAACATACCAAAAAATACTTTCCCCCCAACCAGATTCTAACCTTGTTGGAACTAACAAAAGAAAATGGTCTTGACCTCAAGAGAAAAGTACCATGAAGGTGGTTGAACAATAAAATAGTATCATCACTCTTCCCACGAGGAGACATGGAGTGGGAGGGAAATTCTACTTGTCCCAGCAAGCAAAGGACAGATCTCCTGAAGACAGAGAAACGAATAAATGTAACATTTCAAAAGAGTCCATTTCTAAAGTGTCATTAATCAAAATAACTTTTTAGAATGTGAAAATCCTCAGTGATAAAAGAAACTCTGCCCATCACTGGTGTGAACAGAAGAGCACCAGCCGTTACCTTAGTCCTTCCAGCTGCACAAAGCAACCAAACTGCATGATGCTGGTAACTTTGCCATTATAAATGTCCCCAATGGTGGGCTCTTCTGCAGGAGGGCGGTCCACGTGCTTATCCCGCCATCTATCCAGATTCCTCTCTCTGTATTTGTCCCGGTCCTTCCGGTCTTTGGGGGGACTCTGACTCCTGCTCCTGGACCGGTATCTAGACTTGGCTTTGTTCCTCTCCCGGGCCCTGGAGCGTGATCGCGAGTGGGATCTGTGTCTCCGCTTGTGGTCTCTATCTCGATTTCGTTCCCGATCTCGGTCTCGATCTCGGCTTCGACTCCGCTTCTTCTTCTTTGTCCTGTCCCTAACAAATCAATAAGCACCTGTTTAAAAAAGAAAACACCAATGCAGCTTCATCTTTGCATCCCCCAGCACCCAGAACACTGTCATGTACACGGTAGGTGACCACTAGGTGTTGAACTGAATTAGAGTTTCAGTAACTACGGCACCTCTAGAGGCCAATAAAGAATCAAGCCACAAACATATTCAGCCTCTTTCAACCCTGATTTCTCTCTTCTGAACATCCTGGTATTTGCTACATACTCTTAGCTGGGAGCAATAAAAACGGATCCAACAATACGATATATGAGCAGTCCAGATTCTGTAAACTTGCCCACAATTTTGCTTGGCTGGACCACAAAATTCAACTGTCACAGTATCCTAAACTTCCAAAAGACAGACAGTAAGGACAAACCGGTGCTCAGTGTCTCTTTGCTTCTCCTGGCCTGCTGCGCTGGGCATTAAAGCTTCCAATTCTTTCAGGACATCCACAGCAACTTTCACATCATCTTCATCCAACATGGTCTGCACAGGTAGAGAAGGAAGAAAACCACTCAAGAATCTGTATGTACTTCAGGTCCATCTACAAATCACTAACCACTATGTGAGGGAAGAGATTTCCAGCTTGATTTGAGATAGATGCAGAAGAAATGGACAAAGGCTCTTGAGAATCACTGCTACATTTGACAAATCCCCTTTATCCTTAATACAATTCTATGAAAGGCAGTTCGATTTTTTTTCTTTTTTTGAGACGGAGTCTCACTCTGTCGTCCAGGCTGGAGGGCAGTGGCGCGATCTTGGCTCACTGAAACCTCAGCCCCCTGGGTTCAGGCGATTCTTCGAAAGGCAGTTAGATACTAATCATCTCTGCCATAAAAGAACACAAGTGATGATTATAAAAAGAAAACAGATGTTAGAAATTTTAAAAAGCAACTCTCTTTTGAGGGAGGCACAGAAAAAAAAAAAGCAACTTTCCCTCTACACTCTCTTTTTCCCTCCCCCTACTCCAGCTTTATTTTTTTTGTAGCCCTTATTGCTATCTGCTGTGTTAGATACTTGTTTGTTTATTGCCTATCTCCTCCCCACCTGAGTGTTTACATGTTTATTTCCTGCTTCCTACCCTAAAGCCAGCGGATAATCTCCAAAGGCAGAAACTGTGGGTTCTGTTCACTGCTGTTACCCAGGTACCCAGAACGGCGTTTGGCAAACAGTAAGTAAGTACCTAATATCTGTTCAAATGAAATTTAAAAACCAAAATGCTTTTAAAATTAGACCTTTAGCTAGGAACAGGGCAAAAAAAATCTAATTTCACACATCAGGCATCTGTTCCAGAACCTTATTTCATATCCCAATCACTACTTCCCCAAATTCCCAATCTCGTTTCCCTTGAATATCATTCTCAGAACCCCTTAACATATTCAATACACAGAACATGCTTAGGCAGGGATCAAACACTTTCTGAAAAATAAGTTACAATGGCAAACTTAAAATTAATAAAGTTACTAATGAGACAAAGAAAAGGGTTGGGAATACACATTTATGGTAGACATTCTCAAAATGGCATCAGTACCCGAACAGAAGGGTTGTCCGGTTGGCAAAGGACTGGGAAGAGTTCCTTCAGCTTTTCTTTTTCCGTTTTAGGTTTAACAACTGGATCTTATTTCATTAAAGAGCATGAAGGGGTTAAAAAAAAGATATGTTTAATATTATTAATGGTTAACAAAATAACTACTTCAATGTTAGATTTGTATCAAACTAAAAACAAAACATTGCATTTTGCTACATATTAATCATACCCCTTACTACAAATGTAATTTAATTTTCTAAAAACACCGACCACAAACTATCTGGAAATAGAGCAGGGAGAGGAGTGGAGCAATACTCATTTGGTTATACCTTACCATTTTGATTTTGTCTTAAGTCATTTGAAATTTTTTTCCTCTTGAAATGGCGGGGGAGGACAGACACTGTCACTAAGGCTGGAGTACAGTGGTGCGACTATGACTCACTGCAGCTTTGCCTTTTTGGGCTCAAGCGACGCTCCTGCCTTAGCCTCCCAGGTAGCTGGAACTACAGAGGTGCGCCGTCATGCCTGGATAATTTTTTTATTTTTTTGTAGGGACTAGGTCTCTCTATGTTGCCCAGGCTGGTCATAAACTCCTGGTCTCAAGTGATCCACCCACCTTGGCTTCCCAAAGTGCTGGGCCAGCAGTGAGCCACTACACCCAGTCCATTTTAAAAATCTTACTAGAATATTTACTTCCTCAGCAACTGCTGAGAGGAAAACAAATGCAATTTCCAGGCTGCTCAGAATCTACATCATGCTGGAAGCTCAGCGCAGCCGGAAGCTCTGCTTACCTTTGCTGGCGGAAGGCTTTGCTGGAGGACGCATGGTTTGTATGAGACGAAGCAAGTTACTAATAAGAGAATCCTTTGAAAAGAAACATAGAACAAAAATTGTCAACTCCTGGATCGGTGCTTAAATACACTTCTAAAAGGAAAAGGTAAAGAATGTCCTTTAGGGAAGGGTTGTTATGCCCTTGCATTTAGCTAATTGCAATAAGGGAAACAGAGTGTCAACCTGGTGTAGCATGAACCTAGTATAGTAGCTTCAGAGAAAGCCAATACTTAGTACTCTTTGAGGATAAAAGTTATTAGGCTCCCTGCAATCATTTTATTTCCCACGGTTTAGAACTACCCCCAAGACTCGTTTCCGACTTCCTGACTCACAGAATAAGAATGTAAATACCTACAAAAACTTAATGATGAAAATCTTGCCCTGTTTTCCTAGAGGGGTATTATAGAAAATCTGTATACATCACCACTGCTGAATGGCATGAAAACATTACACATTTAATGGTTTACTTAATTGATATGTGTAAAATTGTCTCCTTCCTATATCAAAATCCTATATAACTCCTATCAAAACTTAAATTCGATAGTGACATTAAAACATTAATATCTACAGATTGCCTTCTCCAGGTATACATACCGTAAATTCTGCACCATTTTTGACGAGAGAAGCCTTAAAAGTATCAAAGGTGGTATTTTTCTCAGCAAGACTGATCACAAATTCAGCTTCAAATAAGAAACAGAATTCAGAAGAGAGGCATGAGCAAGAAATCAGTTGCGAGTATGTTGAAAACAAAACTAATTAGGTTATCCAACAGTCATAAAAACCAAAGACCACCATCTGATAAAAGAAAGAAAATCTAGACTGCTGAGATTCTCCACATGTTCTAGTGAATTTATACAAATGAAAGATATTACTACAAAATGGCTCCATGTAGCCCTTGAGCGTATTTAAACTAGGAACAACTGTTTGCCCCACATCATTGTACCCTCTTCTCACAAAACTACTACCTGGGCATGATGGCACCTAAACTAGACTCTAAAGGGACAATAAAAAGCATGAGCCCGTGCATGCACACAGAGACACACAGAGGCACACAACAGAAAGACAGACCCAATCTGTATATGACGGCCAGGCAGCTGCTAGGCGGTGCAATCTCCACACTGATGAAAGACTAACTTGTTCCCCAAATTTTTCTAAACAAACCTGCCTAGTTCTTGAAACATTTTTTTCTTTTTTTGAGACAGTTTCGCTTTGGCTGGAGTGCAGTGTCTCGATCTCAGCTCACTGCAACCTCCATCTCTCAGGTTCAAGTGATTCTCCTGCCTCAGCCTCCTGAGTAGCTGGGATTACAGGTGCCTGCCACCATGCCTGGCTAATTTTTGTATTTTTAGTAGAGACAGGTTTTCACCATGTTGGCCAGGCTGGTCTTGAACCCCTGACCTCAGGTAATCCTCCAGCCTCAGCCTCCCAAAGTGCTGGGATTACAGGAATGAGCCACTGCTCCCAGTCTAGTTCCTGAAACTTCTAATATTATATATATATATTTTTTTTTTTTTTTTTTTGAGATGGAGTTTCGCTCTTGTTACCCAGGCGGGAGTGCAATGGCGCGATCTCGGCTCACTGCAACCTCCGCCTCCTGGGTTCAGGCAATTCTCCTGCCTCAGCCTTCTGAGTAGCCAGGATTACAGGCACGCGCCACCATGCCCAGCTAATTTTTTGTATTTTGAGTAGAGACGGGGTTTCACCATATTGACCAGGATGGTCTCGATCTCTTGACCTCGTGATCCACCCGCCTCCGCCTCCCAAAGTGCTGGGATTACAGGCTTGAGCCACGGCGCCCGGCCTTAGAGCTATTTATTAATTAAGCGACAGGCTCACGCCTGTAATCCCAGCAGTTTGGGAGGCCATGGTAGGGAGACTGCTTGAGCCCAGGAGTTCAAACCAGCCTGGGCAACATGGTAAAACCCCATCTCTACAAAAAATACAAAAATCAGCCAGGGGTGGTGGTGTGCGTCTGTAATCCCAGCTACTCAAGAGGCTGAGGTGGGAGGATGGCTTAAGCCCAAGGGGCGAAGGGTGCAGTGAGGCATGATAGCACCACAGAACTCCAGCCTGGGTGACAAAGTGAGATTTTGTCTCCAAAAAATAAAGAGACTTTCAGAAAATAAGTGCATGGGGTGGGGGGGTACAACAACAAAAAAAAAAAAAAAAAAAGAAAAGAAGTGCATTTTGCCATAGACTGAGATAATAAGCCTCATACTATGAGTCCTACAAAAAAATTTTAATGCTTTCATTTGAATGCTAATCCTAAATACATAAATAAATAACATGAAAGATCTAGATAACTAACTCGTGAAAGATCTAGATAACTCGGTGCCTGGGCAACAAGACAAAACTCCATCTCAAAAAAAAAAAAAACCAAACAGAATTTATACCTTGCTCTGTTTTGTACATAAATGAAGTTAACATCAAAACAAACACCAGAAGATGTCAGTAACTTGTTTCCTCTAAAAGGCCAAGGTACTAGGAGTTAAAACAAAAACTGAGAAAGTTAAGCTCCCTGAAAGCAGAAATCTGTCTTGTTCTCTGTGGTATTTCTAGCCCCCTAGTTCAATATTTGCTGAATAAAGAAAACATATTAATGAGATAGCAAAACCGACAAAATGATCACCTCATTATCAACTAAAGGAGAGAATACTGAGGAAAAAAATATACAGGACAGACACATCTTGACTGGGAGGCAAGAGAAAATATAATAATATATATAAACTAAATATACTGGCTGCAGGGCATCTTCCTAAGTGCTACATGTGACGACATTGTCCCACTTCACAGAGAAAAACAGCTTCAGAGAAACTATGAATCTTACCAAAGGTCACTCATCTAACTTCCCTAACCCCCTCCTGTCACCTGCCCCTTCCCTTCCATCCCTCCAATTGATGACTTCATCTTCATTTAGAAAACTGAAGACTGGGCGGGAACTCTCTCATTCATCTTCCTACCACCAGTTATCTAAACTCATCTGAATCTGCAACTATATTCTCCGTCCTCACTCCTGTTACAACTGAGGAAGCACCCCTGTACTTATCAAAAGTCAATCCCTCCATTGGTTGCCCTTTATCCCATCCATCCCCTTTTACCTTCATAAGGGCTCCATCTGTCTATGGCCTTAGATCTAGGACCCTAGCATTTTCTAATTCCTCAGTCTGGGTTCCCCAGATGTAGTTTGCCCCGAATAGTGACTGGTGTTTAAGATGTAGTACAGGAGGCAGTGGCTCACGCCTATAATCCCACCACTTTGGGAGGCCGAGGCAAGCGGACTGCTTGAGCCCTGAAGTTAGCGACCAGCCTGGGCAATATAGTGAGACCCCCGTCTCTTCGAAAAATTTAAAAATTAGCCAAGCTTGGTGGGGCATGCCTGTAGTCCCAGCTACCCGGGAGGCTGAGGTGGGAGGATTGCTTGAGCCCAGGAGGTCGAGGCTGCAGTGAGCTGAGATCGTGCCACTGCACTCCAGCCTGGGCAACAGAGCGAGATCCTGTCTCAAAAAAAAGTACAGAAAGAACGGTAAAAAAACAGACTAGGACTATGTCACAGAGAGGCGTGAAGACCAAAGAAGATGTCAATAAAGAGCTGAGCATCACATCTGGCACACGGTGAGCACCCAATAAACGTCAGCCATCATTATCGTCATCGCAGTACCTGCTGCTGTTGTTAAAGATGTTTAATTGAGGCTGGGAGAAAAACAAAAAACAAAACAACAAAAACAAGCAGAGTTGACCGCCCCGGGCTTCACCGACAGCTCTGGGAAAGTTTCTAAAGTTTCTCAAGGGCTTTCAAGCCGAGGCCACGGCCACGGTTCCCTGCGCCCGGGTCTGGTCTGTGGTCTGTCAAGCACAGATCCCTTTAGTCTGGAAACCCTCAGGACCGGCTGCCTCCACAGACTAACACGAACATATTTTCGGCCCATCAACCACCTTTCTTTCTTCTTCCGCTTCCCTCAATCCCAAACTGAGGCCACAGGGACCTCCCAGTGCTCACCTAAGTCCTTGTCGTTGATCCCTAAGTGATTGTCCAGCTCAGTGCAAACCTTCGACACCAAAGACAGGTACTCAAGTTTGGCAAGTTCTTCCGCCGGGCCTGGCTCCGACCCGATTACGGATCCTGCCGGGGCTACAGCCACAGCCATGGCTGCAGCTTGCCCCGGACCTCTTTCCTCACAGCCGGCGCACGGAGCTACTCGAAAGCCGAGTAGCAGCTTTCACTTCCAGGTCGACGCGCGTCGCCTTTGTTTACGGTAAATTGAAAACGTGAACTAATCAAGGAGCAATTGGATGGATCATAGAGATCACACAGGAAGTGCTTAAGGAAGGGACGGCTAGAGAGGGTTACTCTGCACGCCAAACCGCGCCCTCTATAGGCAAGAAAAATCTCCACCGCCCTCAGGCCCGGAAACGGTCATTCAGCGCGCTCCTGCCGGCAGAGGGCGACCGTGGCCTGCACAAGAGGCGCCGGAAGGAAGCCGCAGAACAGCCTGCACTTTAGAAAACTCTTGAAAAAGGAATCTTGGCCGGACGCGGTGGCTCACGCCTATAATCTCTGCACTTTGGAGGCGGGTGGATCACGAGGTTAAGAAATCGAGACCATCCTGGTCAACAAGGTGAAACCCCGTCTCTACTAAAAATACAAAAATTAGCTGGGCGTC
>JAPYYA010002726.1:0-13651 GCA_028533165.1 Leontopithecus rosalia
GGTGTTTTCCTCCTTTTTGCGCTGGTTTCTTCCCATCTTTGTGGATTTATCCACCTGTCATCAGAGTAGTTGCTGATTTTTCGATTGGGTCTCTTAGTAGAGGCCTAGATTGTAAATGATGGAGTATTTCTGTTTCTTAGTTTTCCTTCTAATAGTCTATCCCCTCTGCTGTAGGACTGCTGAGGTGCACTCCGGGCCCTGCTTGCCTGGGGTACACCTGTAGCCACTGCGGAACAGTGAGGGATGCTACCAGTTTCTTCTTCTATCTTTGTCCCAGAATGATGCCCGCCAAATGTCAGTCTGATCAGTCATTTTTGAGGTGATTCTTTGGGTATACAGGGGTCAGGGAGCTGCTTAAGGAGATGATCTGTACTTTATAGGAGCTCAAGTGCTGTTCTGTGAGCTCCGCTGTTCATTCAGTGTTGCTAGGCAAGTACATTTAAGTCTGTTGTGGCAGAACTCATGAAACCGGTTTTTTTCCTCAGATGCTCTGTCTCGGGGAGTTAGGGCTTTATTTGTGAGTATCCGTTGCGCTGTCCTGCCCAGCTAGGAGGCAGTCTAGTCACTATTTGGCTGCCGAGGCTCCGCCCTGCTGGCGTGAGGTCTGCCCTTTTGCTGTGGGCTCCGTCCTGTTGTTTTGGGCTCCACCCTGCTGACATAGGCTCAGCCCTGCTGATGTGGGCTCTGCCCTGTTGGCGGAGTCTCTCTGTTATTGCGGGTTGCCTTGGCAATGGCTGACTGCATCAGCAATGGGTGGGTACCTCAGTAGGGGCCGAAGCTCTCGGCAATGGCGGACGCCCCTCCCCCACCGAGCTGCACAGCCATGGCTTCAGCTGCTCCCTCAGTGGAACTCTCAACCCCGGGCACTCCCAGTCACGGTATTACTTGTCCCTGTGGGGGTGGGACTGTCAAGCCTGATCACTTGGCTCCCTGCCTCCTTTTTGCTTTTTTTTTTTTGAGTTGTAGGGTTGACTTTCTCCCGGGTGCCTCAGCTGCCGGCCGAAAGGGCCCCGGGATCTGTGTGATTTCCTGTGCAGCGACCCGCTGCACTGGTTCACAATTCACCTCCCAAAATTCTCCTGGTCTGGTTCACCATCCAAAACCCATTCAATAAGATGAACATGGCAATCTGCCCTCCCAAGTCTCAAATTTCCGGTTTAACACGGCGCCCAGACCCGTGTGTTTTGTGAGCCGTGCCGCTGTGCTGTGGCGCCGGCCACGCCAGCGGATACCGCTGTGCTTGCGTCCTGGTCCTGTGTCCCTGCTACACCTGGGCTTTTCCTCGCTCTGTGGGCTATAAAGATCCATCTGGAAATGCGGTGTGAACTCACCCTCTGCATCTTGACTGAGAGCTGCAATTGTGAGTTGTTTCTAGAGTGCCATCTTCCTCCCCGGGATAGAGGCTTTTAAACATATTCCTTTTTGTACATTTTGATGTATGAATCATGAACCTATTAAAAAATACTAAATGCATAATAAAAATAAAAACCCATTTGGCCTACTTTATGGGAGTGTTGGTTGCTTTATGAACCGTAAAGTGCCTGAGAAAATTTACCTTACTCTCTTGCTGAGGAAGGACTTTGAGGAAGGGCTGATAAGCTGAATCCCTGCAAAACCTTTCTGTTTTGCTGCTGAAGAAACTTTCTCACCACATTTCAAGGTTCTTGATGCCATGCTGGTACTCAATTTCTGTTTACTTTAAGCCTCACTATTCAAGAGTGATGTCTCTGTTGACAAATTGCAGGGGTAGGAGTGGTAAAAGGATTTGAAAAGTTGTTATGCTTTTGTGGGAACTTCTAGTTCAGGCTGTGGTCACTAACATCTGTGCTCCAGAAATTCAATATTATCAGTTCATGGTGGATATAATTATAAAGTAACAGAAATTTAGAAGTAGAGGCATTGGCAAAGCCCCACAAGTTCCATATTTTACAAAGAAGAAAACCAAGCAGTGGAGAGATTGCATGACTTGTCCAAAGTCATGCATGTGTTAATGGAGCACTAGAAAGCTTGTTGCTAGGTCTCTTTCTGCACCTCTTTCTACTGTCCCACCATAATCCCAACAGATTCATTTACAAAGTGGATATGACATCCAATTATAGAAGAAAGATCTGCTAAACAAAAGAAAATAATTACAAAAATATGCTTAGTAAAATAATGTGAGAGCAAAGGAAAGTAGTTCAAAATATGCAAAGGACAGAAAGCAAATTTGATTCACCTACCATCTTTTCTACCTAAAGAACACTTGGATTTCCAATGCCCAGCAGACACATACCCTTTGTGAGGAATGGACCTGTCATTTACATATGGCTATTTGGTACAGAATGTGGCAGAAATGGGTCTTGCCCACCAAAAATTGAAGCTCGCCATTCACAATATAGCATTCTAACTACATTTATAAACTCTCCTTGCATGTAGCTGGGTCCACGATTAGTTCTGTTCAGAGGAATGAAAGTGGAAATGAGGATGTCATTTCTGAGCTGGGTCATCTAACCAATGAGCTTGCTTTTTCCATGTTCTCCTTCACTACAAACACAGAAGACTCTGAGACGCAAGAGATAGCAGAATCTCCAGAACGAAGTATCTTGTATCCCTGAATCAACCACTTGGAGGAAAACTGTGGTCCAACCAGAAATGACTTGCACTGGATAGCCACTGTTAGGAAGTTAACTTTTAATATGATAAGCCAATAAAATTTTGGAATTTGTTTATATTATTCCAAATCAATGCACAGAAACATTTCACTGAGACCTGAAAATGAGTCTAACTCTCAACTTCAAAAAAAAAATTACAACTATCATGAGAAAAATATCCCCTTTTCCATTTCTGTTTCTCTTCTAGGGGTTCTTCTAATTCTTCTAGGGGTTACTTCTATAACTCTGTATGCTATGTCACAATTTATGGACTTAATTTAGGCAATATCTATTGACTTCCTACTGTGAAAGATGAGGCTATAGCTCACTTAATTTCTCCTTTTACTTCTCTCTCTCAATGTTTAACAATTATATTTTTATTGGTTACATTTGTAATTTTAAATACTATTTTTATAATTAGTATATTGACTTTTCTGTAAATGACACATCATCTTGTCTTTCCAATTTTTCTGTCCCCTTCTACCTCTTAACTGCTATCAACTACAATTTTACTTTTTATATTTGTCAAAATAAGACGTATTTTATCATTTGCAACCACAATCAACACTTGGATACTTTGTCCATAGGTTGATTTGAAATCTTGAGACTCAATAAAGAATGATTACTTGATTATGACTATGTAAATAATGTTTACCTGTGTGCCAAGAAATCACATGGGTATTTTGTTAAAAGGCAGATTCTGACTGGTGGGTCCTGGGTGGGGCCTGGGATTCTGTATTTCTTCTATAACTCTAGCTGATGCTCCTACAGCTGGTCTGAGGACCTAATGGTGCTAATGATAAGCCTGATACTAACCTAACTCACATCCCTTGGTAGTTTTTTCTCTCTGGTATCTTTCAATATGTTTCTCTTATTCTTAGTTTTTGGAAGAGAATCAAGGTGTTAATCACTGTCCTGTGTACTTGGTAGGCCATTTAATCTGAAGAGCTGTGTCTTTCTTCAACTTTGGGGAATGTTTTATTAGTTCTGTGATCGTTTCCTCCCTCTGCCTACTGCCCTTTTCTCTAGTTTTACTTTGAGACTCCTACTGGTTAGACGTCAGAGCTTCTGGATTGATCATCTACTTATCTTACCTTTTCTCCATTTCCATCTTATTCTCTTTTTGTTGCATGCTGTATTCTAGTTCTTCATCTTATTTTTCCCCAGGCTCCTCTATTGAATTTTTGGAAAGCCTATGTCTAATCCCTAAAAGCTCTTTCTTTTCCTATTATCTGTTTTTGTATCACTTTAAAATAAATATTATGCATTTTTAGAGTTCTCTGAACACATTAATGAGAGCTCTTGTTTGTTTAAAGTGTCCTGATTTGCCTTTGCTTCCTCTGGCTCACTTTCTTCTGTGTATCTTAGTCTTTCTCTTTCATGTTGTATTTTCCCCCACATATCTGGTGATTCCATTCATACTTAAAGGATTAGGTAGATGGTACAAGGATTTTTTTGATGTAAGTAAGGCTGTTTCTCCTAATTTATTCTGTTTAATAATGTCACAATACGCTATTGCTTACAGAGCCATTCTCTTACTCACAATCATTAGGTCATTTCCACATTTTTCCTATACAGTGTTTCAGTGAACATCCTAATAGATTAAATCCTTATGAGTGAGTACAGTTATTTATCTGGAACCCATAAAACTGACAATGCTAGTTGAAAGCAGTATACATGAAAAAACAAGTTTTTATTATGGAAAATGTCACATATATGAGAAACTAGGGAGAATAGTTAAAGATTCTCTTAATTTACTTAAGAGGATTGAAGACATGATAATTGCCAGTCTTGATTCCTCCACACACCTGTTCATTTGTCCCATCTTCTTAGATTACGTTGACGCAAATGCCAGAAATCTAATAATTTAATCTGAACTTACACATTTTCTACTGTGGTAAAATATATATAACATAAATTTTTATATATAACATAAATTTTATAACCATTCAAACCACATTTAAATACATAATTCAGTAGCATTAAGAACATTCATGTAGGCTGGATGTGGTAGCTCATGCTTGTAATCCCAGCACTTTGGAAGGCTGATGTGGATGAATTGCTTGAGGTTAGGAGTTCAAAACAAGCCTGGCCAACATGGATAAAACCTATTTCTACTAAAAATAAAAATAAATTAGGCAGGTATGGAGGCACATGCCTGTAATCCCAGCTACTCTGGAGGTTGAGGCAGGAGAATTGTTTGAACCTAGGAGGCTGAGGTTGCAGGGAGCTGAGATTGTTTCACTGCACTGCCAGCCTGGATGTCAGAGCAAGACTCTGTCTCAAACAAAGAAACAAACAAACAAAAACATTCACATAGCCCAAACCCCTCCTTTATGTGATATATGCATGTATCAAATCTGCACATCTCTCCTGAATCTAAAAGAAAAAAAGCCAGAAAGCACTCATGTTGTTGTGCAATCATTACCATTATGCATTATATATGCATATAGTGACTTTCCCCAAGTCTTCGTAATTTCCTTCCATTTCCAAAGAACTTCTATTTCTCTACATGTGACCATCAACATATTTTTCTTTTTTCCTGAGTGGGAAGAGGGCAGGAAACAAATATTCCTCTCTTTCCCAAGTTCTGAACCAAAAAAGAAGTGTATCAGAGGCACACAAATGAAGATTTTAAAATATCATCTGAAAAGCTGAATTGGTTGATGTGTTTTTAGATCTGCAATCAAAGTGTCTTATGACTATTTCAACTCTGCACTAGGCAGAAAATCCCACCTTTTCAATGGGACAGCTGTCAACCCTCACAGGTGCAGAGCCTGCCTAGGGAAATCAACATGGCTAGGAGTACATGGGGATGCAACTTCTCTTCAGGCAAGCAGAGCTGGAAAAAGGGACCCAGATGGCACTGGCCAACACACATGCTTCCTTTCCCAAATTCTCTCACAGTCCTCGTCTGGAAAGGACAGAATGAGGGGCAGGGAGAGGGGCCAGGAATGGTCTTTCAAAATGAATCATGAGGCAAGGAAATGGAGCTTCCCTAACAGATGTTATCAACGTATTTAATTTTTGTTAATCTGGTAGGTGATGTTTTAACTTGAATTTCTCTGACAACAAATAAGGTGGCCCCTTTTTCACAGGCTTATGGACGACTGCATTTCCTTTTCTGTGAACTGCCTGGTTTTCTATTGAGTTTTAAAAAATCATTTGCCAGGAGGCTTTTTAATATTAGGAATATTAACTTTTTGTCTGTCACATTGTTGCAATATATGTTGAAATATATGTCTGCCACATATATTTCCCCCAATATATCATCTGTCTTTTGACTGGCTTTATAGTTTCTCTTTCCATAGAGAAACTTAAAAGTATTTTTAGTAATGCCACTTAGCAAAGATGAAGACTGTTTTGTTGTGATGAAATGCAAGAGAATCTTGGGCACCCAGGTTTATGGAAAATCCTATAAAATCCCATTGAAAAAAGCTGGAGCCTTGAAAAAAGAAATAATGCACTAAAAGACTTGGTATAACAGTTTTTATCTCTTTATCCTGGTCCCCAGTTATCCAAATGTCATCTGGCCATTTGTATGGACAGAAAATTATAAAATCAATTTAAACAGTTTGGGGAGTGAATTAGGTCACTTCAAAATGATTTTAATCTACTGTGCTAATTGTACTTAAAATGCCTGTACACATTTCTCCGAATTTAAAATTTTAGTTAGGGGTTGATATCTTTACACACCTTGGTGATACACCCTGGAGGGGTAGAAAATCTGTGCTGATTTTCCCTTCTTCATCTGTAGGTGAAAGGATTTGCTGGCATCCCAAATCCATTGAACTTAATAAGGATAGAAAGGCACTTGGAGCTTTCCTGGCCCTAACACCCTACTTGTTTAAGAGATGAGGAGAACTCAAACAGCTATTCTAACTCTCTCTAGGGGTCATCCCTACCTTCCTTTCCTACGGTCTAGTCTGGATAGGTGGTTTGTGTTACTCATCTGTGCCTGGCACATGGTAGGACCTCAAAGAAGTTTGCCAAATGGTGAGTTACTCAAGGTCACACACAAAGCTAGTGTCAAAGCTGTCCTGACTTCTGATCCAAGACTCTAAACTTCCATAAACTGCCCAGACTTTGGAGTCAAAAAGATTCTAGTTAGAGTCCTAGCTCTGGCACTTAAAAGATGTGTTTTTATCAGCAAGGTTATTAACCCTTCTGGACCATGCCTTGATTTATCTGTTCGCTTCTGTTCTGTCGTAAGCCCATTCCAATTTGGCTCCCATCCCTACTGCTCCGCTGAATCAGCTTCTGTTGGGGTCACTGGTGAGTTCCATATTGCAATATCTTGCAGTCATTGTACTTGACTACTGGGCAGCATTTGATACAGCCTGTCACACACTTGTTCTCAAAGCACTCTTTTCTCCTGGCTTTCAGGGTACCACTTTCTCCTGTTCCTTCCCCATCTCATTGACTGGTTTCTCTTTATCTGTCAAACCTCTCTACACTGGAGGACCAAGGCTCAGTCCTTGGACTCAACAGTTCACATCTATACTATCCCCCCAGGTGATCACATGAAGGCTCATGGTTTATCTACCACCTATACGTTGGCAATTCTCAAATTTCCAATGACAGCTCAAACTGTTCCCCTAAACTCCTTTAGACATAACTGTGTCTCCTTAACACTTCACCATGGATATCAAATTATCATGTGTTAAAAGAGACTTCTGATTTCTCCTTCTAAACTTGTTCTTTCCACTGTCTGCCTCAACATCCTTCCAGTTGCTCAGGCAAAACCTTGGCATTATCTTTTAATCCTTTTTCTCATACCCTATATCAAGTATGTCAGTAACTTTTGTTATTTCTACTTTCAAAATGGATCAAGAACCAACCAAGCACTTCTTATTCTCTCCATTGCTATCACCACCTTCTCTTCTTACCTGGACCATGTCAACGCTTCCTAATCGGTCTCGAGGTTTCCAAAACCTTGCCAACGTGTAAGTTATTAGATCATGTATCCCCTTGAATTATTTCTCATGTAACTCGCCCTCACACCTCTCATCTCAATGAGTCCTTGTTTTCACAGCCATGTTAGCCTCCTTGCTACTCCATGGAGTGCCAATAGCTGCTTTGCACTCTCCTTCCCCTCTGGTTCTACTAATCTTCTCCCAGATAATTCACCTGGCTTATTCCTGTCACTTCTTCATGCATCTGCTTAAATGTTATAAGACAGGCTCCTTGATGACTTATCTAAAATAGCAGTCTCCTGATATATTACACATTTATTTATTGTTTGTCTCACTTCCCCACCATGACCATGTCCCTAGTGTCTGGGATAGCTTGTGATACTTCAGAAGTGCTCAGTAAATTTTTTTTATTGTGTACCATCTTAACAAATTTGTAACTTCACAATATAGTATTGCTAAGCATAGGCACAATGTTGTATGATGGATATCTAGAACTTATTCATCTTGGACAACTAACACTTTATACCTGTTGAATAGCAAGTTCCCATTGTCTCCTCCCTGCAACCCCTGGCAACCACTATTCTACTCTCTGCTTAGGTAAGTTTGACTATTTTATTATTTATTTATTTGAGAAACAGGGTCTCACTCTGTCACTCAGGCTGAGCTGCTCTGGTGCTATCATAGCTCACTGCAGCATTGACCTGGACTCAAGAGGTTCTCCCACTTCAGTCTTCCAAGTAGCTGCTACCACAGGCATGCACTACCATGCCTGGCTAATTTTAAAATTTTTTATAGAGACCAGCTCTTGCCACATTGCCCAAGTTGGTCTTGAACTCCTGGCCTCAAGAAATCCTTCCACCTTGGCTTCCTAAAGTGTTGGGATTACAACCATGAGCCACCACACTCAGCCTTTAGATTCCTATTTTAGATTCCTCTTATAGGTGAAATCATGTAGTATTTGTTTTTCTGTGGCTAGCTTATTTCATTTAGCCTAATGTCCTTTGGGTTCACATGTTGTCACATATCACAGGATTTCCTTCTCTAAGGCTGAATAATATTCCACGCATGTATATACCACTTTTTATTTATACATTCATCCATTAATGGACATTTAGATTGTTTCCACAGCTTGGCCTTTGTGACTAATGCTGCAATAAATGTTTTGCAAATATTTCTTTGAGATCTTGATTTCAATTCTTTTGGATAAATATCCAGAAGTGAGACTGCTGGATCATAAAGTAGTTCTATTTTTAAGTTTTTAAGGGACTCCCCCATTCTGTTTTCTGTATCAGCTGAACCATTTTGCATTCCCACCAACAGTGTATAGGGGTTCCAATTTCTCCACATCCTTACCAGGACTTGTTATTTACTGGTTTTGTTTTGTTTTTGTTTTTGATAGTGGCCATCCTAATAGGTATGAGGTGATATCTCACTGTAGTTTTGATTTGTGTTTCCTTGATTAGTGATGTTAAGCATCTTTCCATATATCCATTAACCATCTGTATGTTCTCTTCAAAGATGAAGAAATGTCTATTCAAGTTATTTGTTTTTTTTTTTTTTTGCTTTCTTACTGTGGAGTTGTAGGTCAGTAAATGATTTTGAGTGAATGAATGAACAAATCTCTACATTAAAAGAACTGAATTAAATTAATATATGTAAAGTACTTAATGGAGCATTAGTACACTGTGAGTTACTCAGTAAGTTAGCAATAAAAACCTAGGAAATGGGAGAGAAACATTTGACAGCATACGTTCCCAACAGAAAGAGCAAGTACACTATAGAAAAGCAATTCATTTCCTCTTGGATTAACAAGTAATTTGTTAAAACTTTAAAAATAATTTATTAAAATTAAAAAGTAATTTATTTCCTCTTGAAATAATAAGTATGCTAATTTTTATTTTCTTTTTAGTTTCAATTCAGTGCATGTTTTTGGAACTAAGGTGAGCATACATCCAATTCCCTCAAACCATCTCAGTTAATACCTTTTACCTTTGAAAAATTTTACTTTCATAAAAATAATTTTTTGAAAATAGTTTTAAAATATATCTATTTATAATGAAACTAATAAACATGTCCAAAATTATATAATTTCTAAAAATTAATGACTAAGTTTAGAGCAGTTTTAGGTTCTCAACAAAACTGAACAAAACATATGGAGTTCCCACATACATCTCCTCTCCCCTATCCCCCATACACTTGCTTCCCCCACTATTAACATCTCCCACCACCGTGGTACATTTGTGGCAGTCAATGAACCAAGATTGGTACATACATCATTATAAAACAAAGTCCATTGTTTACTTGGGAGTTCACGCATGGTGTACCTTCTATGGGTTTGAATAAATATATAATGACATGAATCCATCATTATTGTTCCATGCAGAATAGTTTCACTGCCCTGGTTTCTTTTACTTAGTAATGTGCATTTCAAATTCCTCCATGTCTTTCTCTGCTTTGATAGCTCATTTCTTTTTGGCACCGAATAATATTTCATTGTATGGATGCTCCGCAGTTTATTTATCCATTCATCTATTAAAGGACATCTTAGTTGCTTCCAAGTTTTAGCAATTATGAATAAAGCTGCTATAAACATCTGTATGCAGGTTCTGTGCAGACATAAGTTTTCATCTAATTTGGGTAAACAGCAGAATGTGATTGCTGGATTGTGTGTATGGTAAGGGTATTTTTAGGTTTGTTAAGAAACTGCCAAAATGTTTTCTGAGCAAAATTATAGGATTTTAATTATGTTTAATGCCCCCTTTTATTCTCAAAAGGGTCCAAGTGTGGGGTGATAAATGGTAACTGTACTTAAAAAAGATAATTTCTTCTGAATTACAGAAAGACAGTGTTTCACCCTAGTTGTATTTAGTTGAACCAAGTCAAAATGAATCACAAATAGCAATTAATCTTCTGAGGACTACTGGGGAGAGGAGAGAGGGCAAGTGAACCAGTTCTCATTTTCCTTGCAGGAGAAATCAGCACAACGAGGTTAAGAGGCTTCTGCAGGCCCCAGCCAGCCAGCTGCAGAGCAGGAGTGCAATGAAAATTGCTGCAAACTCCATTTATTGTGCCACCCTCTCAAGACCAAAATCTTATTTTATTGTCCAATTAGTTAGAGTTCCTTAGTTCCTAAGAACAGCATTCAGTGGACTTAAAATAGACTTGCAGTCCTGGGAGGGGCTGGGCCTCTAATTGGAGAGAGCCCCTGGCAGTTCTTTAAGCCTGGGCTGCGGGCTGCTGGCAGCTGGCCCTCCACTTCCACTCCCTGCTGTGCTGGGGTTTCCCCACCTGGCTTGTCCTCCACAGCCTGCACTGCACCTGTGGCTCTGCTTGCTGTGTTGGTTCCCTACTCTGGGGCAGGGCAAAGAAATCTGGAAAGCATTAGAAAAGGAAGCATTGTAAGTCTGAGAAAGTACTTGATCTTGCACCCTGCTGCCTTTCCAGACTACCACTAATCTGGCCCCCTGTACTTAAAGAAGAAATAGCTCTGGAATGTCATGCCAGTCAAAAGCACTGCAATAACATTTCATGTTCCTGGGACTCTTCCACACTCTTAAATACTATTTAATCCTTATAAGAACTCAAGGAACTAGTTTTTATATTATCTACCTTCAATTTAAGGAGGAGGAAACCAAGGACAGATAGGCTGATTAACTTTCCCAGGGTCACAAAGCAGATAATTGGTGGAGTTGGATTTTAACTTGCGTCATACGACCTGTTTCAGAATCTGGTTTTAATAATGAAGACATGCATCTCTCCAATTTGCCAGCAATGTCTTAAATTTCCCTACTTAACCTAATGGGTTAATTAGATCACTCTGCCATCATTGCTTCCACTCAAAGGAGTATTTTGCACAGTATAAAAACAAATTAATTTGGATCCAAATAATTTGACATAAATTGCAGGCCTCTCAAATTCAATTTCCTTCTAGATAAAACAGGCATAGATTCAGTATCCACATTTGTTGCAAGAATAAAATAAAAAGATGTTTATAAAGCGTGGAGTGCTTGTATCAAGAAACTGCATAGTAATATTAACTCTACTATGCTTATTTGTTATTATTTTTAGACTGAATTTAAATTTTCCTTTTGCAATATCTATGAAAAGAATTTGTAAAAGAGTTTGCAAACAGTACCTGCAGTATGTAAGGTACCTTTAAGGAATATTTTAAAAACACTTCAAAATCATTTGCTCACATTTCATCAATCAGCATGCAAATTACAAGTCATGCTTAAATATTTCTTATGGCACACTGCAAAGGACCTTCCCCTGTCAGCCCTCTGTTGCTGAGTTTCTGTTGCTGAATATAGTTGAAAGTAATACAAAGTCAATTTAAATATGATCTATTGTTCAGAATGGTTTTCTTCCAATTTACTATATGTAACATACTCCCATGTAGTAAGTAAGGTATCTTTAGACAAGTTCATGATAATATAAGAAAATAAGGGGACTAATAAAATAAAATTCATGTGTAGAGCTTTCTGTTGAACATCCCAGCCAATACTCACAGCTACTCATACAGACTTTTTGTGCATACCTAACCTTATACATGGGGTCCTTCATTATTTTGCATAATAGGGACTCCCACACAAGAAGAGCCTTAGTATCGAAGACATATGATGACTAAAAGAGTTAATTTGGTAACATATTGAAAAAATGTAAGTTGTATGAATTTTAAGAGGTTCTACAACACATATGCTCAGGATATACTATTTATTTTCAGTCTACAGAGAAGGTTTGTTGTCTAGGTAGATGGTTTCAAGGAAGGACCCCCTCAGTAAATATGAGTCTCCACCCCCCTACCCTGCACCCGACATTCTCCACCCAAGGCCTTGGCTCACAGGTTAAAAACCAATATACGGTTCTTCAACAAGGCTAGAAGACACCTTTGAGGCCTCTGTGCAGCTTGTCACAGTTCTACCTTCTCTAGAATTGTTTCTCCTCTATCCACATGATCCTAGGCCCTGTTTCTTCCCCCTGGCCTTAGCCAATTGACTAGGGGTGAACCCCTTACCCATAACAGGTCATGTTTCTTTCTGCAGAAATTTAGAAATGGGACTAAAAGGTTTCAATTCTTATCTGGGCTGGTTTCATGAACGGAGTAAGAAAACCACCTTAGGAGTTGTAACTTAGCCACACTAAACAAAATGGGCTTGATAGAAGATGTGCTGGCCGGCACAGAGAAATTAAAATGGAGAAAGAAAGGACAGATGAGGGAGATTGAAACAAAAAGGCAAAACCAAAATTAAAACATACAAAAAAATAAGACCTGCCTAGATTCTTGCTGGCTTTCCAGTTCCTCCTATGGCCAGGTTGCACCTCTGGCTCTTGGAATCCATAAGACACTTCCAAATTCTTTAACTATATCTTGTACCCATTTTCTTTCCTCTTTAAGCTAGCTTGAGTTAGTCTCTACTACTTGCAATTGATAATTCTAGCCAATATAAACAAGGACACAGAATCACATTGGGCAGGGAGACATCTGCTAACTCACAGAAGATGCTTGCAGATAGTCATAAAGCATTGCATCTTTGTGTTCTTATTATTTATCATGTTTAGTCTGTCTCTCCCTTTGGATTCTAAACACATTGAGGTCAGAGCCTAAGCCTATTCTGCTACAATCTGTAACACTGAGTGACTTTTTTTTTTGATGGCATATTATTTATTTATTTATTTATTTATTTATTTATTTATTTTTAATTGTACATAGTAATTTTTATTTATTTATTTATTATTTTTTAAATGTGCTTGTGTAGGAAGTCTTTTCCACTATAAAGTCATCATGCATTAAGGATGATGATTTCATAATGTCATAAATCTTCTCATTTTTTATCAGATGTGAAATGACTTTGAATGCAAAAAGAAAGAGAATTTGAAAACAAGATATTTTAGCCAATTAATTTACAAATGAATGATCTTCAGTATATAGGCTTGTAAATATCATGGCAGATACAGGTGGAAGTCACTTCTTTTTTTTTTTTTTAATTTTTATTGCATTTTAGGTTTTGGGGTACATGTGCAGAACATGCAAGATAGTTGCATAGGTACACATGTGGCAGTGTGTTTTGCTGCCTTCTGCCCCCTCACCCATATTTGGCATTTCTC
>JAPYYA010002727.1:0-13651 GCA_028533165.1 Leontopithecus rosalia
GATGCTGGAGAGGATGTGGAGAAATAGGAACACTTTTACACTGCTGGTGGGAGTGTAAATTAGTTCAACCATTGTGGAAGACAGTGTGGCGATTCCTCAAGGACCTAGAAATAGAAATTCCATTTGACCCAGCAATCCCATTACTGGGTATATATGCAAAGAATTATAAATTGCTCTACTACAAGAACACATGCACACGAATGTTCATTGCAGCACTGTTTACAATAGCAAAGACCTGGAACCAACCCAAATGCCCATCGATGATAGACTGGAAAAATGAGTTTGTCCCCTTTGCAGGGACCTGGATGAACCTGGAAACAATCATTCTGAGCTAACTGACACAAGAACAAAATCAAACACTGCATGTTCTCACTCATAGGTGGGTGATGAACAATGAGAACACATGGACACAGGGAGGGGAGCATCACATACTGGGGTCTGTTGGGGGAAAATAGGGGAGGGAGAGCAGGGGGTGGGGAGTTGGGGAGAGGTAGCATGGGGAGAAATGCCAGATATAGGTGAAGGGGAGGAAGGCAGCAAATCACACTGCCATGTGTGTACCTATGCAACAATCTTGCTTGTTCTTCACATGTACCCCAAAACCTAAAATGCAATAATTAAAAAAAAAAGCAATATGTGCTAAGGGTCAAAATTAAAAAAAAAAATTAAGCTTTGGCCCTCCAAGCTACAAAGCTTCTATGCATGGGGAAAACCTGCCCCAGTAAGCCTGCTGTACAATCCAGGTGCCAAAACGCAGCTGCTGGAGCAGGGTTCCCCAACCAGAGGGGATGAAGTGGTGAGCAGGCATGCCATCCAGCAGCTCCACCCACCAGCCAGGGCACTCCTGCACCCGGAGAGGCTACCTGGGGAGATTCCTACATGCTCCCACTTTGTCTTTGCGTGTGGGGGTTTCCACGTGGAAACATGAAGTGGGGCCCGCAGTCCTCCCCCGCCTGGCCCATCTCAGTGTTCCCATTCTTGTCTTGTATGCGCTGCTGAAAGTTGGGCCATTTTACATGGAAAACTTGCTCAAAGTTCTGTTTTAACTGGCAGCTGCTGCCTCAGGTAATTTCAAAAACATTGTTTTATTTAACCTTCCAAAAGTTATGAAAGCATTACTGCCTCCATTATATACATAGAAAAATAGACTCAGAGATTTTATGGGTCAGATCCCAGCATAAGAAAGAGGAGCTCAGAGTAAAGCTGCACAGTCGTGCGGTGGATTGTAAGGAGGCAAATGATAATCTGACCCTCAAAATGTGGTGCTATTTCTTGGTTTGGACCAGAAATAGAAAACCAGTGTCTTGACTTTCAGTGAAAGGATTTTCCTTATAGCACCATCTCGCCTCCTTCGTGTCCAGAAGAGACAATTCCCATGAAGTCTGTGTCTTTCGGTTTTTTTGTTTCTGGGGAGTCTGTCCTATGTTGACAAATGAAAGACCTTGAACGTCCTTATCCCTCCTACCTTCAGACTTTAGGTAAAAAGCAACCTCCTCAGAGAGGCCCCTTGTGATCGCCCAGTTTGAAAAGGGCTTCCTGCATTTCTGTCATGAGCACCTTCCCTTCCTTCATGACATTTGCCACACTGTAATTAGAGAGCTATTGACTTTTTAGGGATTTAATACGTGCTTCTCCCAGGAGATGACACATGCCTTTTCAAAGCAGGAGCTTTCACTTTACTATCAAAGGATAAGAAGCACTGAGTAATGACTGTGGAACAAATGAATAAAGGAGCAGTTGAACGAATCAAGAGTGGGCCAGTGAGTTGATGACACGGGTGGCAGACCCGAGATCTCCATCAACAGTGCAAGGTGAAGAAGATGCCACTGAAACGCAGCTCACACTTGCATCACCACGTGCACAAATCACAGTGATTTTCACTCAGTGTCCTGCCTGCCGGGAAGCCCAGCCCCTGCTGAGTGTTCCTCAATCCGAAGACCCACACACACTCTTCCCGGTGCAAGTCTCACCTCTGTGGCTTCTCACAGACTGTTTTCTGTTCTTCAGACACAGCAGGGGATTCAGGGGCTTTACCTGGACCTTCCCTCTGCCTGGCATGTACATGCCCCCGAAGCCACCGTGCTTGGTCCTCCCCACAGGGAGCTCCTCACCTTCCCTCTGCCTGGCACGTACATGCCCCCGAAGCCACCGTGCTTGGTCCTCCCCACAGCGAGCTCCTCACCTTCCCTCTGCCTGGCACGTACATCCCCCCGAAGCCACCGTGCTTGGTCCTCCCCACAGGGAGCTCCTCATTGCCCAGCTGTTAACACTGCAACCTACTCCTCCTGGTGGTTGATCTGTCAATCACCCTCCATCTGCTTTAGTTTCCTGCCTTGCATTGAAATCTTTGTAAAATACAGTAAAGTGCATGCATTTGGAATGCTGTGATCTGAGTTCCTTTACCAGATGCATTGCAAATGCAAATGCAAAAGAGCAGTGTTTTCACCAGTTTGTCCCATGCTATATCTCCAGCACCTAAAACAGACAGCGCATAGTGGGTGTTAAATAGATCTGCTTTTAAATAAATGAATTGATAGAATCCCCACAGTAAAACTTTCAATGGGGATGAAGAGCTCTATCGTAGTTTTACAAATCCATGAGACAGTGATGGGTGTAGGAAGGTTCTTCTTCTGAGTTGACTCTTTTTACAGAAACAGAAACATTGGAAAGCAAAGCCGCAATGCACAGATGCAACTTTTGCCAAATACATAAACTTAAACTGAACGGTCAATTGCAGTGACTTTGCCAAATGTTTGTGGAGTGTCTAGCACACGCTGGGGCCTGGGTGACATGCTGAGTAAACAGTGGTGAGGGAGACGACACCCCGCCCTTCTGTGGCCCAGTCTTGTGTAGCATCTGGATCAAGAGGGCACTACTAGGCAAGGCCCCCATGGGAGAGTCTGGTGGGCACAGTGGGAGAACCGTGCCGTGTGCATGAGGCAGCTGAGGCTGAGGGGACAGGACGCATCATGCCCAGTTGATGAAAGCCGGAAAAGCTCCAAGGCTCCTGACTCCCCATGACCAATGTTCCACACGATGTTCCCTGAATACCTTCTGACCTCACGGGCCCATGCTCAGGGCTCAGCATGAAATCACGAGAAAGAAAAGAACCATCTGGAAACCGAAGGCTGCGGCGGAGATGCCTTCCCCTTTGCCTTTTGGAAGCTCACCAGAGTCTCGCGACAAAGAAACCTCCTGATTCCAGGTTACGTGCCTGAAGAAAATGTCTCATTTCATTCCCTTCACTGACAGCCATCCTTACTTGTCAAATGCACGTGTTCTTTAACACCTGCATGCTTGCCCCTCCTCTCTGTTCCCGGGAGATCTGGATCACAGCGATGGCTTGAATTCTCAGGCTAGCAATCCCTGGAATCATGAGCAAACAAACCTCCTTCCACCTTCTGCATTTACCTTATTTACACACCATGGAACTTTTCTCCAGAGTGGGTCCCCATTGAGCTGTGCCTTGTGCCAGGCACAGCCCCGTGCCTACCCTCTCCGGGATCTCTGCCCTTCCTACGCCTCTCTTTCGGTCAATGTGATGCAGTGTGATTGATGCTGTCTGACTTCCAGGACGGGGTTAGAAGATGTCTCTCAGATTCCATACAGGTCTCTTAGAAGATCTGTCCCTGGGAAAGCCAGGCCATGTGGGACCGCTGACCACCTTAGGACCACCAGGCTCGGAGGAATCCAAGTCACCCATGTGGAGTGGCTGCGTCGGGAGTGAGGGAGGTGCAGCCAACTCCTGCCTGGCTCCACGTCTAGGCCCAGGGGCCAGACGAGAGCCAGACTGGAGCCATCTGGGGCATCACCCCAGCAGTTGTCAGAAGACTCCAGACACATCTGCTATTTGTCACCAACCACATGAAAACTGCGAGGAGACCCATCCACTGAGGGCAGTGGGAGAGCTATGAGAAAGAGGCTCAAGTGGTTTCTGGAGGCCCCTGGGTTTTGGGTGGGATTCCACAGGGCAGGAGTTCCTGGACTTCTCCTCCTGCGGAGCCCCCACAGCTGCCCACCCTTGGGTTCCCTCTGCCCCTGCCTTCAGTGGGCCCTCAGGATCTCTGGCTCGAGCCACAGAAACAACTTCCTATTTTCCCTTCATTGATGTCTTCCACTTTCAATCCAAGATAAAAACAGTGTTATCTTAAAAAAAATAGGTATAATCTTTTCAATACTTTAAAATAAGAATTTTTTCAATTAAAATGCAGTCGTAAAGAATCATGAAAAATAAACCAGAGAAAATGTGTTGCAGTAGAGAAGGAAGGAATCTGTGGAGTCGGTCTGCATGTTGTGCTGGGCGTCTCCGCCCTCAGGGGTCCCTGGGTCTGCACAGAATCACCAGGACTTCAGTGGGCATTGCTGGATCAGTGGGCGGACCACAGAGTAGGGTCTATGATGGAAGACAGGTGTCACTCCCAAGGAAGCCTGGACACAAAGAGCATCTGGGCCAAGACACAGCCCTCACTCTGGGTTTGGGCAGAATACAATCGATATCATGAGACCAGTGAACAACATGTGACAGGGGCTCCTTTAGAATGCAAATGTTTCCCTGGACCTTATATGCTAAATAGCATAATATGCTCACTAATTATATCAAAGGAATAACAAAACCATGACTGGAGTAGGATTATCACAATAAAATGTAAGAAAAAATTGGGAAACATACTAGAAGTCAGAGCTGTGCCTCCACTAGAGAGCAATGAGGACGCTGTTGACAAAGGAAGAAGATTGTGACAATCCCCAAAATAACGAGACAGAGGCAGAGCTGGTAACAGGCGAAACATAGAAAGTAAAAATCTTCAGATTCTTCTCATTTTTTAATGCATGTCATGATTATTTTGCTTATGTTTGGGGCGTAATGTTGACAGAAGGACAAAATATTAATTATATATGTACAAAAATACATATATATACTCATATGCCCACACTGTATAATGGATATATTTGCTAGTTGTCAGGGTTTTGTTCTATGCTTATATTCAGTCACTAATAATCTTTGAGTACCTATGTCAAACGAAGGCTAAGTGAGAGTTAACAATAATAGGATGGGATCAAATGAAGGTGGGAAACTGACAGGTTCCTCCAGGCTGTGTGCACCAAACCACCTTAGTTATTTAATATAAAGAATTGCTTAAAAAAACTGAGGCAATGCCATTCAGGACATAGGCATGGACAAAGACTTCATGACTAAAATGCCAAAAGCAATGCCAACAAAAGCCAACATTGACAAATGGGATCTAATTAAACTAAAGAGCTTCTGCACAGCAAAAGAAACTGTCATTGGAGTGAACAGGCAGCCTACAGAATGGGAGAAGGTGTTTGCAATCTATCCACCTGACAAAGGGCTAATGTCCAGAATCTACAAGGAACTTAAAGAAATTTACAAGAAAAAAACCACCCCATCAAAAAGTAGGCAAAGGATATGAACAGACACTTCTCAAAGGAAGATATTTATGGAGCCAACAAACATGAAAAAAAGCTCATCATCACTGGTCATTAGAGAAACGAAAATCAAAACCACAATAAGACAACATCTCACGCCAGTTACAATAGTGATCATTAAAAAGTCAGGAGACAACAGATGCTGGAGAGGATGTGGAGAAATAGGAACACCTTTACACTGTTGGTGGGAGTGTAAATTAGTTCAACCATTGTGGAAGACAGTGTGGCGATTCCTCAAGGATCTAGAACTAGAAACACCATTTGACCCAGCAATGGCATTACTGGGTGTATGCCCAAAGGATTATAAATAATTCTACTATAGAGACATCTGCACACGCATGTTTACTGCAGCACTGTTCACCATAGCAAAGACTTGGAACCAACCCAAATGTCCAACAATGTTAGATTGAATAAAGACACATATACACCATGGAATACTATCCAGCCTTAAAAAGGATGAGTTTAAGTCCTTTGTAGGGACATGAATGAAGCTGGAAACCATCATTCTCAGCAAACTAACACTGGAACAGAAAACCAAACACTGCATGTTCTTACTCATAAGTGGGAGTTGAACAATGAGGACACACGAACACAGGGAGGGGAACATCACATACCAGGGCCTGTTGGAGGCTGGTGGATAGGGGAGGGACAGCATTAGGAGACATACCTAATGTAGATAATGCGTTGACAGGTGCAGCAAGCCACCATGGCACGTGTATACCTATGTAACAAACCTGCATGTTCTGCACATGTATACCAGAACTTAAAGTATAATAAAAAATATTTATATAAAGATCAAAAAAATTTTCTTTTAAGCATAAGTTCAAGTATATTAAGTGGTAAAATAACTGAGATAATCATATCCTAATTGAAATTCTAATTGAAGATAACAAGCAAAAAAACTGGTGCATAAACATTGATGTTAATGATTTATCCAATATTATCATGTGGCTATAAATAAGGTTGAGAGAGATATCAAAGTCAGTGATTCCAGAAATGCCCAGAGAAACTCTACTCAGATATCTCGTAGCCATAAAATCAATTACAAGGATGCCTATTATAAGCACAGAACGGTAATAACTGTGGTTATGCCTTATGCTGACATTCAAAATATTTGAAGATTCCTCAAATTTAAAAATTGACAACAAAATAACAAATTGTGCTAAGAATAGTCTCTTGGGTACTATCAAACAATATTAAATCGTTCAGTCAATTTTTTGGATTTTTTTTATGAAACTTGAATTACTATGACAAAAGGAATTAAAAAAATCTAAATCTAACAATTATCAATCAGATGCCACTTCCTCCTTCCCAAAACAAACCACCGCAAGAAAACACCAAGTACATTCTACTTTCTCGACATCAGTTTATCACGTTTGGAACGCTGACCTTTTCATAATGAGAGACAAATAGAATGAGCCGCCCTCTCGCTGGAGAATGGCGGCAGAATTAAGACCTCTCTGTGTAAGTGACAGAGTGCACCGGGGCACGGGGCTGCTTCCAGTTTTCTTCCCATCATATTCATTAGGTTAAATATTCAACCATGTGGCTAAAACAAACATTTGAAGATGCAGAATATCTCTAGCTACTGGCTGGGTTTGCACTGATCCTGAAATCTTACGCTAACTCTGAATCACAGCTTCACGCTCACAGGACATTTTCACGTACATTTTCAAAGGTGTGAAAATATGTTTGACCTGGCCAAATAAAATTTTTAAAAAATGGTGAGAGAACAACCTGCTGGGAAATTTGGCAGGAACAAGTAACGCTTGTAATAACATATTACTTTAAAAATTACAGAGTGCTTTTACCCACATAAATAGGCACTTAACAATTCATGTTTACAGTAAATAAATAGCAATCTATGAAAAATATAGTCTAAAGTAAAAACTCATAAATATCTCATCTTTTTTGGGAGTCATTACCCAAAAGTAATTAAGGGAAATTAAAAATTCAGTTTTTGTGTAATGAATATATTAAAAATTTATCTCAGTACAGACTACTGGATTAAGCATTTGAATTCTAACACAAGTTTTAAGAATTAAATGATCATCTTTCCATGCTGTAAGAAAAAACTCATCTTAAAAACTGCAGTAGGAGAGGCACAGCATACCTTTTAGGGCACATCTCTGACATACGTTTTAAAGAACATTCCTGAGTTAAGACCAGCCCAGGTTTAACCTCCGTTCCTTACTTATCCTTCCCTTGCTAGAGACAAGCGTTAACATTATAATTAGCATTAATACAAGACACAATAATATGAATTTCATAGGGTTACAAATACTTGAGTATACAAAATTATATATACGCATTTTCTTTTTTTGGTTTTAATATTTTTAATTTTATTATTTTTTGGCTCTCTCTTTTTAATTGCATTTAGGTTTTGGGGTACATGTGAAGTTGTCACATAGGTACACATGTGGCAGTGTGATTTGCTGCCTTCCTTCCCTTCACCTATATCTTGCATTTCTCCCCATGCTGTCTCTCCCCAACTCCCCAAATCCCGCTGTCCCTCCCCTATTTCCCCCCAACAGACCTCAGTGCGTAGTGCTCCCCTCCCTAAATTATTATTTCAAATGTCCAAACTAAAATACATTAACTTTTATACATACTGACTGTAAAGTGATTTTTTTAAAACATCATAGCTATCTTTGGTAACTTACAAGGAAATTTGGTTTACTAAAATAGGACTGAGAGAAGAAATATGTATGTGTGAGAGTGAGGGTGTGTGTCTGTTTAAGAGAATAAAGGAGACTTAGATGATTAAAAATACCTAATATTTACAAATGAGGGGAGTGAAGATCAACCTTAGGAGATACGCCCACCTCTCTGGGTTAGGCTGCAGTTCTTCCCCCCCCCGCCATGGTAAGAGAGTTTTCGTCTAGATCGCTGTCATGCCTCAGTGAAATACGGTAGTGTTAATCATCAGAGTAGCTAAATTGGCTCTGTTTTCTATGAGGAATGGATACTGGTTCCTGTACTTCGACATTCAAGCCCCGGGAGGGAGTGGTCTCTGTCCTGGCAAACTCGACTTAGGGTCATCACAAGCCAACCGTGTACCCCTCACAGCTGGGGATGGACCTCATCCGCCTGCACCTCTGGTTCCTCCTAAGTCACGTGCTGCTTGTAAACTGCATAATGTGATGACCGTAACTTAACCTGTTTCAAAAACGGCACTTACCCCTCTTCTTGTCTCTTCTTTCCACTACATTAAGCTTCCTAGTAAGGCCTTTGTTATTTATTTTATTTTTAAAAATGACTGTAAGGTCGATACAGGGCTTGTTCTCCCTCCCATCTCCGAACCCTGAAGGCGGCTCTTTACACCGGTTCCCCGCGAGGGATGGGGGCGAAGCTAGAAGCCGTTGGTGGAACTTAAACGGGAGAAGCTAAACATCTGTAATTAAGGTAACTCTTAAGGTACTGCCTGTTCCTAAAAGGCAGTTTGTAAATTACAAAAGGCGATATATGGGTGAGGGGGCAGAAGGCAGCAAAACACACTGCCACGTGTGTACCTACGCAACTATCTTGCATGTTCTGCACATGTACCCCAAAACCTAAAATGCAATAAAAATTTAAAATAAAATAAAATAAAACCAAAACAAAACAACAACAAAAAACAACAACAAAAAAACCACAAAAGGCGATGGATACCGTGCTACCCACTCGCACTGCGGACACGAATGTGCGCGTCGCACACACCTGTGCGTGTATTATCCTCAGCGCAGAACCGTGGGCTACCTCGCTCGCGGCCACCACTGAGGATTCCCACCCGCTGCCCCACTCGGTGCGCGCGGGCCGCGTGGCAGGTGTTTTCATCCCAGAGCCCCGGGTCAATTCCTGAGCCCGGGTGTTAGGCCCGCAGCAGCCACCAGGTGGCGAAGGCGGCCCCCACGAGGCCTGCGCGGAGGAAGCGGCCCGCAGAGCTGTGGCCTTGCTGGGCTGGAGCCAGGTCCCGGCCGGACACTGTAAAATTTGCATTTTACCATGCGACTGTTCCACATCACTCAGCGTTAAACGCCCCTACGGCTTTTAAACGCGCTCTCCTTGAATCAGATGCGAGAGGAAACCATCTTCCGACGAGCTTCCCTGCTGGTCTCTGCGCTCTGCCTGCCACGCTCTCAGGAATTCTCCACCGTGATGCAGCCCTCGGCCTCCCACTTTGCTGCTGGAGTCAGGAGGGCAGGTGGTCGCTGTGATCTCAGTTCCTTCTTGCTCCGCCCCGTGAGACCACCCGGGAAGGAAAGGACTGACGGCAGGGCAGCCGTCCTGCACCTGCGCCCTGACCCGGAGAAGGTGAGTCTCACCACACACGCTCCTGTGAACCTGCGCGACGGGCGGCCGTGAGCACGTGGACCTGCTTACAGTACTGTGAGATCCACCCTCCCAGTGACCAGCAATGCCTCGGTGTCAACCGCCGGGTCTCCCACCCGCTTTATGAGTGTGGGCACCAGCTCCAGACTGTCTGGCTTGGAGCTGGGCGCTACCTCTTCCTGTATATGCCATCTTGGACCATGTATTTGACCTTTCTGTGCCTCGGTTTACTCATCTGTCACGGGAACACTGCAGACCCTCTCTCACGAGGATGCTGCAGGATGAATGCACTGATGGACATGAGACTCTCAGAGCAGTGCCTGGAACACGGGAGCACCCAGGGCATCAGAATGCCCGTCACAGAATGCCCGCCTGTGCCTGGCATTGGACTACACGAAGCGGTAGGAAAAAGCTTCTCCCTGTGAGGCCAGAGTAGACACGTACCACGTGTGTAACACATTATCATATACGATGAATGCATGCGCAAGGTCCAAGTTCGTAAAGAGCGCAAGTCCTCCAAACTAAACAGAAAGTTTAAAGCTAACTACACGCCACTAGGACACTGTTGTATAGTCTTGGGCCATGGGCAAAACTTAACAACGTGTAAAGGTTTCAAGTCATTCCTCCTCTCCTCTGTCACAGAGAATGCTGGGTTGGCCATACAGCTTACTGTCCATCCCCATCAACTGAGGGCCCTGTCTCTGCTAGGCTGGTTCCTGGTCTTTTGTACAGAATTGTGGGACTGGGAGGGAGGATGGAGGGGGGAGAGAGAGAGAGAGAGAGAGAGAGAGAGAGAGAGTGTTTGAGAGAGAGAGACCAAGGAGTCAAAGACAGAGCTGCATCCACACGGACAGGGATTCCTGTGGGGAGGAGCAGACAGGGACAGAAGGAGGAGAAAGAGCTTGGTGCAGTCACACAGGGCACGGGGTGAGGGAATGAAAGGAAAGTGAGAGAAGCCAGGAGACGAGGGGCTTTCAGGGCTCGCTGGCTCCCCACACCTTGTGCTTCCCCCGACACCCTGGCACCGTGGGGACCGCCTGACCCCTTTCTTTGGGCACAGTCTCACTGCTGGATGAAACTCGGAAGGCTCAGGCTACGTTGAGTTACCTCGTTTTTATGTAATCATAGAATTTGAAGAATTTGATTTGTGTGGGGCTGTTTCAGCATCTCTGAGCCTGTGGGAGGCAGAATAATACTCCTCTTCCCTGAAAGCAAATCCCTAGAACCTGTGGATAAAGTATTTGAGTACCTTACATGACACAGGAGACTTTGCAAGTGTCGTTGAGTTAAAGTCTGCAGATGGGAGGTGACATTGTTTGGGTTGGTGTCCCTGCCCAAATCTCATGTTCAACTGTGATCCCCAGTGTCAGACCAAGGGCTGGGTAGGAGGCGATTGCATTGTGGTGCTGATTTTCCCCTTGCTGTTCTCATGACCGTGAGTTCTCACAAGACCTGGGTGTTTAAAAGTGTGTGGCACCTCCAGTTTCTCTCTCTTCCTCCTGTTCCGGCCTTACGAGATGTGGCTGATCCCCCTTTGCCTTCTGCCACGACTGTAAGTTTCCTGAGGCCTCTGCAGCATGCTTCCTGTGCGGCCCCCGGAACTGTGAGCCAATTAAACCTCTTTTCTTTACACATTACTTAGTCTCAGCTATTTCATTACGGCAGTGCAAGAACAGACTAATATGGGAAGATTATCTTGGAATGCGGAGGGCCTGGTGTCAGTCCTCACAAGGGTCTCTGTAAGGGGAAGAGGGTGGTGAGAGGGTCAGAGATGTAGATGTGGGAGTGAAAGCAGACATGAGCGTGTGGGGGCCGTGAGCCTGGGAAAGCGGCTGCCGCTGAAGCTGGAACGTGAACACAGCCCTGCAGACCCACTTCAGTCACTGACCTCAAAAAGTGTCAGCCGATACGTCTGTGGCGTTTAAACCACGGAGTGTGTGGCAGCCGTGGGCAACAACACAGAGACGTTTACTGAGACTGCAGAAGGCCCTGGAGGACTCGCAGTGACCCACGCACTTTTGGAGTCTGCATTTTCCTCCCCAGTCTCTTTGGCCTGCAGAATTCACACGTGGATGTGATGTTTGTCTTACATACGATTTGAAAATACAACCACATCAGCCAATTAGGGCTAGCAGACTTTACAATAAGAATGACAGTTATTCTTCATATTTGCTTATCTTTAGAATTTTAGTAGCTTTGATTAACAGCCATGTCTCATTGATTCTTTCTCAAGGCCCTGGGAGGCAAGAATATCAGGGTACTAGTACAGCCGTAAATGCAGAGACGGATGTAAAGAGGTTGGCTTTTCTGGAGAACTTGTCTACGGTGTCCCGAGACAAGGTTTGATGTGTGGCTGGACACACACTCCTGGGAGGCACACACGTGTCCACCTGCAGCACAGGTGGGGCTGCCTAGAAGCCTCCCCGACTCAGGCCGGTGCCAGCCTCTCCCAGCACAGTTTTACATTGTCCAGTATTTTGCTCCGGAAATACAATTTACCGCTTTCCTTGGGACTGACTTTCCATGGAACGTAAACATTAAAGGCAAACTTTATCCACAGTTAGTTGAGGTTTTCTTAACTGAGTAATCATTGAATAATCATTAGAGAAACACAGAGGGAAGTCTAAAGCATCACATAATAATCTCAGGGCCTCTCATCCTGCTTTTCTCTTCACCTTCCTCTCTCTCAATGCCCTTTTACTGCCCAGGGGCAGTCCCACACCGCAGCGTCTCACACAGACCTGCTACTCTCCCTCACTGCTGGAGTGGTCTGGGCCTCAGGTGTATTGCCAGAGGCTCCCATCTTGCTTTCCCACACCTGGGTCCAGGTTTTATTCTGCCACAAAGTTGAGCTATTCAAGATCTATTTCTGATCCTACTTAAAACCTCTAACAATGCTACAAATCAATGAGTAATTCCTGGTGATTATTTCTGGAAAATGTATGATATGATTATTGGACCCTCGTATGTATCCTTTACTAAACAGTAAGCTCCCAGCGCAGGAAACAGGAGGTTCTGCTCCCGTGTACTGCTGGGGCCAGACGTTAAACACATCAAACTTTATAAATACCTGTGGAATGCGGGAGTGAGGCATGAAAACACATAGACCCAGGTATGAAGACATGGTCCTTGAACATCCAAGCTTAATAAAAAAGGCGAATTAGAGAGTAATCAGAAATAATACAAAGGCCTCTGGTTTTGGGATAGAATCGCCATGAGCATAGTGCAATGGCGTTCTTTTCCGTGTGCTTCGGTGTTGCAGAGGGCGACAGGAGAAATGAAGGGGAGGACAGTGAAAATGCTGAAAACCACTAATATCCTCGGCCCAAACAACCTCAAATAGTATAAAGCAAGTCCACAGAGAAACTACATTTCCATCAACTTTTCAAATGTACCAAGAGATGCAGCCATTCTAGCAACAACGCGGGAATGCCCAGAATCGGCAGTGAGAACCAGCCCTTTCGTGTGGCTTCAAACCAGCACACGGGTCCACTCTCATTATGACCCAGAACGCGGTGGACACGACATTCCCCTAGTGGACCGTGGCTACCCCAGGCTCCAGACCCTGCATTCGGGAAGGGATAAGAGCTCCCTGCCCCTTCCCACTTCCCCAACCTTCCACCAGCTTCAGGGTCCCTGCGTTTACCTGGGAGGTAAGTTGCTTACGTGTCTTTCTGGCCAAGCTGCTCTGAGACCCAGCCGTTTTTTTAGTAGATCATTTTGAGATTCAGAGATGGGATGTCCATGCTCAGTAAACAACGGTGCCTATGACCACGGGAAATGCAACTGTGACCATGGAAAATGCACCTATGACCATGGGAAATGCACCTATTACCACAGGAAATGTGCCTATGACCACGGGAAATGCACCTATGACCACGGGAAATGCACCTAT
>JAPYYA010002728.1:0-13650 GCA_028533165.1 Leontopithecus rosalia
GCCTGGGAATCTCCGGTCTGGCTTCCTTATTGAGTCCGTAACAAGCGGCTCTGCCTTCCCGGAGCTCCAAGCATTAGTCAGTAGGGGAACCAAGCCTGTCCACTCTACACAAAGAGCTGCCGCACCGAGACGCCGGCAAAACCGCTGCGCCGGCCACAAGAGTCACGCTGGCGACCCGTGGGGCCCCTCCACTGGGAATCTTCTGGTCCGTGAGTGACGAAAATTCATCTGAAAGTGTGGCATCCTCTCGTTCTCTGGGCTTTCACCGGGAGCTACAATCCCGAGCTGCCAGCGATCAGCCATCTTGGATCTATCTTCCCTGGTGGAAGAAATTTCTAAGCAGCAGAGCATTCAAGATGTGACTCTTGGGTGTTGCTAAAAGCATTCAGTTTTAAAAGGGAAACAGAGCATAACCATTTGGAAAATTCGCAGCCTAACAATGCAATAAAAAAAAAAAATCCCATTTTCTGAGAAGAAAGTCAAGTCAGTTGCAGAAATTTGCGTAAGTAATGAAGAGCCAAATGTTAATCACCAAGACATTCTTGGCTGAAAGGGGGCCAACACAGGGCTCCAACCACTGTTTCAGAGGGTGCATGCCTCAAGCCTTGGCAACTTACATGTGGTGTTCAACCTGCGAGTCCACAGAAGTCAAGAACTGAGGTTTGGGAACCTATGCCTAGATTTCAGAAAATGTATGAAAACACCTGGATGTCTAGGCAGAAGTTTCCTCATGGAGAAATTCTGCTACAGCAGTGTGAAAGGGAAATATGGGGTAAGAGCCCCCACATAGAGTCCCTACTGGGGCACCACCTAGTGAAGCTATGATAGGAGGCCACTGCACTCCAGACCCCAGAATGACAGATCCACTGACAGCTTGAACTGTGAACCTGGAAAAGCCATAGACACTCAATGCCAGTTTGTAAAAGAAGCCAGGAGGGAGGCTGTATGTAGCCTGCAAAGCTACAGCAGCAGAGCTTCCCAATACCATGGGAACCCATCTCCTGGATGTGGAAGCCACAGCAGCAGAGCTTCCCAATACCATGGAGTCAAAGGAAATCATTTTGGAGCTTTAAGATTTGACTGCCCCACTGGATTTCGAACTTGTATGGGCTGGTAGCCCCTTTGTTTTGGCCAGTTTCTTCCATTTGAAGCGTCTGTATTTACCCAATGCCTGTACCCCCACTGTATTTAGGAAGTAACTAACTTGCTTTTGATTTTACAGGCTCACAGGCAGAAGGGACTTGTCTTGTCTCAGATGAGACTTCAAACTGTGGACTTTTGAGTTAATGCTGAAATAAGACTTTGGGGACTGTTGGGAAGGCATGATTGGTTTTAAAATTTGAGGACATGAGATTTGGGAGGAGGCGAGGTGGAATGATACGGTTTGGCTATGTCCCCACCCAAATCTCATCTTGAATTTTAACTCCCACTGTCACGGGAGGAAGCTGGTGGGAGGGAATTGACTAACGGCGGTGGGTCTTTCCCATCCTGTTCTCATGATAGTGAATAAGTATGAGATCTGATGGGATTAAAAATGGGAGTTCTCCTGCACAACCTCTCTCGCTTTATTTGCTGCCATCCATGTAAGACATGACTTGTTCCTCCTTTCCTTTTGCCATGATTCTGAGGCCTCCCTAGCCACATGGAACTGTAAGTCCATTGAACCCTTTTTCCTATATACATTACCCAGTCTCAGGTATGTCTTTATTAGCAGCATGAAAATGGACTAATACACTAATCAGTCCAGTATATTAGGCTGGTGCAAAAATTAAAGGAAAGAAACCACAATTACTTTTGCATCAACCTATATGTAATAGTAAATGTCTCAAAATTTTAAAACATTAGCTATAAGCTTTTTATGTCAAAATCGACAAAGCAAAGTTATAATGAAAAATTGAATCAATAGAAGTAACTACCTTTGACATCAATATCATGATATCTATATCCATTATGGGTCAGTAACAAAAGATAGAAGCTTTTAAAGGCATTTTGCTAGAGTTTGCAAACCCAAGATTACAGCGGCACATTAACAATTCAAACATTATAGGCATGTCAGAGGAATAAGGAATTATTATAGCACTAATCTTATCAGTTACAGACAATTTACATCCACAGGGACACAGCTGAAATACACTGGGGAGCTTCAAACATAACACTATTCCAATAAAGAAAAAAAAGAAACAAGAAAAATAACAACAAAGAAGAAAACATCCTTCTAAATAAGTCTGAAAGGACAATATAACAAGAGTCTCCAGGCAAATATCACAATAACAAACTGCGTGAAATAAAACACTTTGTTGACAAAAAGAAAATGAGAGTTCTCACCTTCTTTGCTTGGTGTGAAGAAATATAAGGTATCACCTGCCTTGAATGTCCCAGAGGAAAGAGCGAACTTGAGGAACTGAAAAATATGCCTGTTGGGGGTCAGCCATATGGCACAGTACAATGTTTTTTCCAAAGTGCGGTCCAGGTGTACACAACATTATTTTTTATGAGGTCAAGAATGAAGTGTGGGGGTTGGGTAGGGTGTGTATGTATAATCTTCTATTTACGGCTAGTGATACTGATTTTCCACTTCCGGCAGCAATCCAATTTTTTTGGTTTTAATATGTGTACTTAATGTAAAATGTGATTCTATTTAAGAAGCAATCAGGCTCTCTCTACCAACCCCTATGAAGTAAGGTGACTGGCCTTCGCTAACTTTAGTAAAATGTTTGGAGGTTTATCCTTTGGTTTAATCTCTGCATTGAGGAATACCATAAGAAAAAAGAGAAAGGTTAAGTAAATTTGTGTAATAAATACCCAACTCTTTCCCCAACTCAGCTCCCAGGCAGTCAAGCATTCACCCATTAGGCAGGAAGTGAGACAAATCTTCTTTAAAAATCTGACCAACAAAAGAGAAAAAACAAAGATACTAAACATCAGAGGGGTCTTAATTAAAAAGCCTCAGTCAGGGCCGGGCGCGGTGGCTCACGCCTATAATCCCAGCACTTTGGGAGGCCGAGGCGGGTGGATCAGGAGGTCAAGAGATCGAGACCATCCTGGTCAACATGGTGAAACCCTGTCTCTACTAAAAATACAAAAATTAGCTGGGCATGGTGGCGCGTGCCTGTAGTTCCAGCTACTCGGGAGGCTGAGGCAGGAGAATTGCTTGAACCCAGGAGGTGGAGGTGGCAGTGAGCCGAGATTGTGCCATTGCACTCCAGTCGGGGTAACAAGAGCGAAACTCTGTCTCTAAAAAATAAATAAATAAATAAAAAGCCTCATCAGTCAGATAACCCCTTTTTGAAGTCAACAAGACTCACTCATGCATTCAAATCAGCCTCTTATACCCACATTTTAAAATATGGATAAACATCCAAAGATTATCAGACATCAAAGAAAAGCTTTTAACATAAAAGACAAAGGCATATTAAAAAACAAAAGAAAACACAACAGGGTACCTTAAGAGAAACAGACTATGTAAAGAGAAAAAAAATTCAACAACTTAAAAAAATTAATATCTTCAGAGAGGAAAAATGAACCCATGAAATAAAACATGATATTACAAAAAGGAACACACAGAAATTTTTTTTAAGTTCTTGAAAATTAAAAAAAAAGAGAGATATCAGAAATTAAAAGTAATAGAAAGGCCAAACAATGAAACTGAAAATAGAACAAAAAAGGTCCAGAAAGTGAAAACAAGAAAACAGAGGGGGAGGTAATCGTAAATGAACAAACTGAATAAAGCCTCCCAGAGATGAAAAAGCCTGGATGTCCAGACTGAAAGGGCCCATCAAGGTTCTAGCACACTGTTTGAAAACAGGCCCGTGTCAATGCACATCATCATGATGTTTCATAAAACTGGAATTTTAAATACTTTACAAAGTTTCAGATTAAAAAATCACATAAATCATATACAAAAGCTCAGAAATCAGAATGGTATTTGGCTTGTCCGTGGCAATCCTGCAAACTAGGAGAAACATAATCATTAAATCTAAGAAAAATAAATGAGTTTTACAGGATAGAAAGGTAATCACTGCTGACTGCAAGGCTGGATTTGAACAGCATTTATATATCATGGTAGTATAAGAACTGAATATTGATTTACTAAAATTAAAATATAACTTATAGGTTGAGACAAATGAATTATTATTTTTGTACATAAAAGACCACCTATGGTTCAATCTGTCAAGAACATGAGGGACAGGAAGGGTGGATGGGTGGGTGGGTCAGGGGTGTGTGTGTGTGTGTGTGTGTGTGTGTGTGTGTGTTAGGCTCCAAAAGAAGGACATGCTAACATAATGCTTAAAATTAAAAATCAAGATGCAGTAAATAAGTATACTATCTTTAAATAAATGCAGGTAAATATCGAAATAACATGTTTAAAGAGGTAAATGTAGTTGCCTATGAAGAGTGGTTTGTGGGAGAATGGGGGAGGTTAAAGGCTATTTTTTTAAAATAACCAATCTTGCTGGATTTTTTTGACTCTGTACACTATTATATACCCTATTAAGACCTGGTGTAAATATTTGATAATATATAAATTCAGTAAAAAGAAAACTTTAAAAAGATAACTGTTATCTTTTTACAGTTAGTTATAACAATGTCTAATTCTTCTTTACTTGCTTTTTGGATAACATGACATAAGCTATCCCTTTCTCAATAATGTTCAGAGTCTTAAAACTGGTGAGAGCATTAATAATGGCAGAGCCTTTTAAATCACCATTTTGAGGACTCGTTTTTAATGGTAAAAATACATACATATATATATATATATATATATATATATATATATATGAAGATAAAAACACATCTAATAAAGTGGGTGCTAAACAAATGAGTACACATGGACATAAGGAGGGAGGGTAGGATGGGGATAAGTATTGAAAAATTACATATTGGGTACAATGTTCACTATTTGGGTAATCTGTACCCTAGAAGCACAATCCTCACCATTATGCAATTTATCCATAAAGCAAACCTGCACATGTTTCCTCTGGATCTATAATTTTAACAAAACAGAAAATATGTTTAAAAGAAAAAGAAGAAATAAGCAATAGATTGAAACATGTAACACTGTTTTTGGAGATCAAAACTATATAGTGCAATCTAATAAACTGGGAGCTTGAGGGATGAGAAAGATGTGTATATGTGTATGGGAGAGTTTGCTAAGATTTTTAAAAAATGTTTAAAAAATAAACACAAAACAATTATTTCAGATGTCTTTACTTACCCCAAAAGAAAAAGACAATTCCAGCACATCCGCTGCCCAACCCAATTCTATATCCTGTAAAGAATATAACCTTGTGTCTATCATTTATAAAAACCTCCTTCATCATCTATATCCTTCATAACTCATCTATATCCTTCTCCCTAACCACTTACTTATAATTGTAAGAGCAACGTTTGCTAAAAAGTCTCCTTAATACTAAGAAATTATAGGCAAATCTTGAGTCTCAAGATGTTGTATGACATGATCTTTCTGACTTATATTCTCACCACTCTTTAGAAGAAATGACAGGCCAGTGTGTTCACAATCCACATACATTGGCAGCATTATTTTGTCAGTATCTTTCCAAAACGAGCCAACTGCCCTGCGTATGAATAGGACCTGTAGTAAATAAACATCTGATAATGATTTTTAAACGATATGAGTCAGATCTCCAGACCTTTAATGATTCTATTTTCATTATACAGTATTTATCAGCCACCTAGTGCCCAAGGCACTTTCTAAAATACCACAAAGGCAAAATCCCTGCCTGGAAGGTACATGCACCCTATTAAGTACTACTGTGAGCCCACTAAATAAAGTATAATATTGCTAACATTTCATTATGAAAGAAATAGAAAGTTGTGATATACAATGTGGAGAGGAGAAGAGAAGAAAACCTTGGGTGGTCATGCTAGAAAAAATAACTTGCTTTAGGAGTCAAGAGAGACTTTCTGAGAATACATGTTATAACTTGAGTATTCATTTTGTATCCCTATAGCCCAGCACAGAGAAAACGTGGCAAACCTCAGAAATGCTCAAAAAACATTTGCTACATTAACCTAAAGACTGAACTGTGCCTATCATAGCACCCAGTGAGGCAAGAAAGTAAAGTCCAAATAATATTTGGATACAGGTATGTTAGACGGCCAACATAATGAAAGTAACAGCATCTTTTCTAAGAGCAGCAGCTCCTTACCTGTTGTTGTACTGGTACTTGCTGTACCACCTGTGTAGGCACTGCTGCTTGACTAGCCACGGATGTCTGTAAAGTCACTGTTGAACCTGTGTCTGATCCAGTCTCCGATGTCTGCATGATGGTCTCTGAAATGGATTAAAATGAAAGTTTAAAATGCTACTCCTGCATGACTAGTTTCCTTACAATTGTTCTTAATATCCTTTGCTAAAACTAACTTTCAATTCTCATAATATAATCTCTTATCCCAACATACTACCATGACACTCCATGCATGTTTTTAGTCATTTTGACCACTTGATAAATACAGAAAATTGCTAATCCACATTCTTTAAAAAAAATTCCCATTTGCACCTCTTATCCTGAGACTATCTAGTTAAATTTCATTGAAAGCTACTTTCTATCTCGTCTGTTATAAATCGTTTAAATCCCTTTATAAACTATCATCCAAAATTATGTCAAAATGCTCTTAATTTCAACACAAACCCTACCTCGATGTAAACGTCATAAATTCTACTTTCTAGACACTTTTATAGGCTGTTAGGATGCCATCAGAGTATAATTTAGAGTAAATCATTTCTAAGGTCCTTTTCAACTTTAAAACTTTGGTGATCAAAAACAAAGTATATCCAAAAGCCAACTGATATACCCTAAACTTAGCCAAAGGCTCAAGTTCACTAATTTTGTGTACAGTATAATATGGTACTAAAATCAAAATTCAATTATAGTCATATACAACGATAGCCACAAATCAATAATATTTAATATTATTGAAAGATGGGGAGACCACTATCAGGTAAATGAGATTTATAAACAAAGATATGAAACTACTTTCTCTCATTCACAATTCAACATGCTACGTTTCTCAGTTTTGCCTGACCTACTAATATAGGAGTAAATTTTGCATTGTTTACTCTAACAAGCATGCTTTCTCAGGCTTCCTGGCCTTGACATCCCCTTTTACTACTTATGCATTCAACAAAATAAATATGAATTTCCTTGCTATTAAGCGAAGACCAGATTTCTAATTTTCTTTCCTGGGGGAATGGAGCAAGAGAAACAGTGTTTAATTGGTAGCATAAGAAAAATACTGCACCATGGTTTAAATCTATACAAAATACAGTGAACATTAATTTTCCCAAAGAAATTTTTGAAAGAGTATTCAGTTTTTCAAGGAGAAAATTAACCCCTCTTGGCATCTTTTGTCACAGCATGACTTCTCATTTTTTCCCCAAAAACCTTCGATTATATTCAATTTCAAAAATGGACCTCTGAAGACAACACATCTATTCTTCTTATTTTAAAAATGGGGAAACTAAATCACAGAGAAAAGAGACTTGTTCAAGGTGACAGGAGTATACTTTGGACTGGGCTTTTTCACTCTAAATCTGTGCTTAATTTTCTTTATAGACTTTCTTATTGGCATCTTTTTAGGTGATTATTTTCTCACTCTTTTGTTAGTCAAACCCTAAAGCAGTACAATAAACCTTGTACCTACCAAAGGTATTAACAACTAGCAGTAACAACTAGCAATGATTGTTTGACATATACTAATGATTCTTTTAAATGCTTGATATATACATTAATTTAAAAATCAATCCATGTAACAACCCAATTCAGTTGGTATGACTATAATCTGCATTTACAGATGAAAAACCTTGGGCACAAAGAGCAAAGGTGGCTAGGGGTTTGCAAAATAAAAGAAAAGTGATAAAGACAGGGGCTTATACTAGATGGGTTAGCTAATGCTCAGCTCCAGCATATTGTGAGTATGAGAGAAACTTCCATTTTCCAAAAGAAGCTGAAAATCCAGATTTTTATGTGAAATCTCACCAACAGTAGGTCATTTATTTAAATGTAGTACTGATCAAACACACACAGATACACACACACACACACACACACACACACACACACACACATGCCCTTTGAACTAGCATTAAGACCATAGAAATCACCAAAAATCTTTAAGAATGACAGTACTTCTTACCACACAAAATACTTGCCTAATAAGTATTACTTGAAGATCAATGGTTCTCAAAATTTGGGGAGAGAATACACACATTAAGAACCCAATCTGTGCCTCTTCCTCTTTCTTCTATCTTAGTTGTGGGAGGGCAGGGGGAAGCTCTTTTTTAAAAAGAAAGCAAAAGCCAGGGTCCTTTGATTTAGTATATATTTATATGCCATTTGTGCTGTAGCAGAGGAACTATTAGTAAGAGGGAGGCAATGCTTTTCTGCAAAGAATAAAGAATGAACCAGACAAATTAGGTATCATCTTCTGTGAGGTTTTTTTCAGCCTCTCTTGCCAACTCCAAGATGGCTGGTAGCCTCTGTCAAGTTTAGGGTGCAGATGAGGAAGGCAGTACTGCCAGTTATAGCTTCTCCTTTAAGCTGCTCAATTAAGAGTAGAAGAGTTTCTTATAATGATGTCAATCACACTAAATCTGCCTCCCATTTCTCCCAGAGCTGGCTGGGAACGTTCCAGAAGCTAACTTGTTTGCGCATACACTGTATTGCAGACTAGTCTGCATACTCTTTTGGCATATGACCCATACTTTGACATTTCCTGTTTTAGATTAAAGACATCAAAGAACATAAAGAAAACAGTTCTCTTTAAAAATTAAACCTACCTTTAAAGTTATTCTTAACAACTCCCAGTAAGTCACCTGAAGAGCATATCAGAAGATAAAAGGCATAGATTTGGAAACTGGCTTTCTATGGACTATGTTTGACTTCCAGCTCAGGTTTTGTTTGACTCGGAGTGATTATAAAATTATTCATTGCTAACATTTAAAAAAATCAGAAAACTTTGTATTAAAAAACAAATTACCAGGCCGTGTGTGGTAGGTAGGTCATGCCTGTAATCCCAACACTTTGGGAGGCCAAGGTGGGTGAATCACCTGAGGTCAGGAGTTCGAGACCAGCGTGGCCAACATGGTGAAACCCAGACTCTACTAAAATACAACAACAACAACAACAAAAACTAGCTGGGCATGCTAGTGGGCACCTGTAATTCCAGCTACTAGGGAGGGTGAGACAGGAGAATCGCTTCAACCTGGCAGGCAGAGGTGGCAGTGAGCTGAGATCACCCATTGTACTTCAGCCTGGGCAACTAGAGCAAAACTGTCTCAAAACAAAACAAACCCCCCCAAAAAAATTTCTGGAATTTCTTAAAACATATGAAAATTTTTGGATAAAACTAGAGAGTCATGGAGAACTTTCCACCTAGCCTCTGGCTCTATCTATAAACCATATTCAAACTATTACATAAAGCCCAGTCCTGCACAACGAGTATAATACCAAGTATCAACCAAGTCCTAGTGTATTTTCTGTTGGTTCCCAAATTACTGCTCATAGGTCTGATCTACTAGGCTCCTGGACTACAGGGTTACACCAGTTGATAAAAACTTAGCCTCTCTTTTGTGTCTCCATTTTCCTTCATAGAAACAATCTCATTTTACTCTGATTTCACTATCTTTGGCCTTGAGAAGGAGGCTCTCTTTGCCAACCTTTATGATATAGGGTATCAATCACATCTCTTCCACAGATTGACTGATAAGATCATAATTGGGCCTCTCATTTAATAAAGTCTTTTCTGGTGCCAGGCACTAGACTAAGTGCTTTAAATACATTTTCTAGTTCAATCTTCAAAAGAAGAACTCCCAATGGACGTGTTATCCCCATTTAACAAATAAAGAAACAGAGGCACAAAGGAATTAAATAACTCGCCCAGAGCCATACAACTAGTAAGAGAGAAAGCCTGAATTCACTTGATGTCTGTCTGACTCTAAAGTGTGGGATGTCAACCACTACACAGACTGCTTTGCAGTATCATGACAATAGGGCTTTGAATGAAAAGCTAGAAATTGTTGGTCTGGACAGCGATCTTTGAGGTTCTAAATCCATAGTATATGGTCTACACTTCCAATAATAATAGAAGACATACCCTCTCTCTGATACCAAAGTTAGGAAGTGTTTCTTCTTTTTCAACTGAGGCCAATTAGTATGTATTTTCCCAGAGGCATTTTTACTATTAATTCTGAAGCCCTGATAAAACAGCAGATCAATTAAAATGTTAAAGCATGGTTGAGGAGTACAACCCTCCTGCCAAATTTTGCTAAACAGATCATTTAAGTCCACTGACACATTCATAGTATTCTGGTAGCCTTCCAACATTTCTGCAAAGTAAGGATCATCACATGAGAGCAGTGTCCTAGCATGTTCCATTTTAGGTTTTGTTTTACTCCCAGCATAATAGCTTATGAGTACATTTGAGGTGTTCCCATTCATCAGGCAGTGGTTTCTGGTGTTGTGTTTTGTTTATGTTTGGGAGTAATTTGGTTAGTTTAGTTCCTTCACAGTCTCCTTTCAAGTGATATTTATTTATCAGTCACAAATGCCTTCACATTAACCCATTCTGATAAGCTAAATAAACCCCTGCAGCTTGTCAATGATGCTGCCCATATGTAAATGAGCTGTATATTCTTACAGGAGAGACATGCACAATTTCAGTCTAGTCATCCTCGCCTAATGTGGCTGTCAGGTGTGTCATGAGCAACAGATGCTTGTTTGACAAAGGACCTTTTTATTCTGGCTAATTAAGCAGTTGGACACACCCGCCTGTTAACGGTTCTGCTTTGTACAGCCAGCTCTGGCTGAATCATGCGAATCTCCAGCTAAATAGGCCACATTTTGAAAGAAGGCTAATTAACCCCTAGGAGAAGGAAAAGATATTGCAAAAACCCAGCTGCTGAATGGAACAAGATTAGCATTTCTTCAACCTGATGGGTAAAACCTAGGCAAAGCAAATGTGTTTGGAACAAACATGCATTATTGCAAGTTTTAAGGCATTCAAATGTTCTTTGTGGAACTTCCTGAAGATTATTTAATACCCTCAAATTCACAGTTGGATTCCTTTTATCACTCACAATGTACATGCCAGATTAAATGGATTAATAGTCTGACCTAATCAATTACCTATCAAACAGAAAGAACTATGTTATTGGGCTAGCTTAAAAATAGGTAGTATCCACCTAATTTTTATTGGGGTCTTTCATCCTGAAATAATTTGCCCTCCTAAAGAGCAACGCGACTGCAAAGTTTGGTTCCACTATACTTACTGTATTGTTTTTAATACTGAGAAATGTAACAGGTCTTAATTCAGTCTAGAAAACAAAGACCTGTAATTTAATTTTCAAGCACAACAGAGAATTTCCTTCCTTTTTCCTTAGCCTACAAAGACAAAAGATGCTAGTTCCAATTCCTACTTGAACTAAATTAACCAAAATTATTACAATAGTTACTTAATGGGTATAGTAAAAATAAATGACATCTAAAATGTGGCCATATTCTTCTTTCTCTTTCTTTCTTTCAATAAAAAATAAAATAAAATGTAGCCATATTCAAGAATAACTTATTTACAAGAGTATTAGAAACCTGGTTCAACATAAGATCATAGAAATGCCATTTACAGAAAAAATAAATGTTTTACAGTTGAAAATTACTATTTTTAAAATATGGAACAAGGAGTTTAACACTGGTGTGTGTTGGTGTGCTTTTACATAGACTCAAAATTATTGTAATTGAAGTTCTGCAGCATAACGCTTTTATTACTAATGCTCTGATTCAGCATTCCTAAATAAATGTTGGAAAATAATAGTATCACATATAGTGCCTACAGCAATTAAGATTTCTATTAAAATTAAGACAACTAAAATGAGCACTGCTTTTGGGGAGGAAATTACTGATATTTAACATAAATTTAGTGTATACAATTCTGAATATTCTGGAGTAGATAATAAACAATATTAAGATTACTCTAACAACAGCAACCAAAAAACCCCTAAGGACATAGGCAACTTCAAGGAAGATAATGTACAATGATGGAGCATAGTAGAAATTATCAATGCATATATACATATTACATACATAAATAGTCATGTACTAAATTTAATGTGTTGAAACTCTGGCAAAAAATATATTGAGCTGATTACCTACAAATATAAAACACTTGGCTTTCTTCCACCTTCACCCAGTACAAATGAAAAACCTAGTTAATCTACAAACTGTAGTCAAACACCAACCCTTCCTTATTCAAAACACATTTTTGTAAAACATTTATTCATTGTAAAATAGGACTTTATCAAATCAATAAATAAAGTAAATGAGGAATGCAAAAAGAAAATTCATTATTTTCTGTATTACAAAAGTACCACCTCTCTATTTACATTTGATGTTGTAATCCTCATGACTGTGTACAATAAATCTTAGTACTAAATTGACCTGTAGAAAAATGATGGAATGATAATAGTGTAGACTGTTCAGCAGTCATCTTCCTGGGATAACTGATGACAGTGATTAATGCTGAAGGTGATTAATCAGCACACTGGTAACATATACAGGTTGCCTGGGTAACTTTTTTCACTTTTCAAAGATTTCTCTTAACTAATTCTTTCCTTGACTCAGAACAGATTATGAAAAACAATTACTTAAAGGAAAAAATGAAATCACTGTAATTTTTATCTTTAAGATAAAAATTTATCTTAAAGATAAAAAGGACTAATTACCAAAAACTAAAATAAAACAATCCCTTAACACTGAAGCCAAACTGCTGAAAAGACATACAGAACAGGAGCAAAGGGAAGGCAAAGATTGGCTTAAAAGGCAGCATTATTTACACAGCCACAAAATAAATGAGTAGGTAGTACTGCACCAGAGTTTCCTTTGGATTTTACAGGGAGTGACAGCCAGAACAGAAATTCTTAATTTTCTTCACATCAGAAAAGACTCCAATGACACTGTTACTCTTAGATTATCTTGCCTACACAAGAATTTTTTCTCTCATCTCTTTTTCTTTTTAGTGCAGAATAGAGTCTTTTGCAGTTCCTAACTATTCTAATGACAGACTCAAAGAGATCAACACATCTAAAAGGAGAAAATAATACTTTATAATAATACTGCTAATAATGGAAATAATATACCTCATTTTAAATGTACAGTATCTTAAAGAACTGAATTCTCATTACTGCCATTTTCTGGGAAATGTAGTGAACATGGGTGTAAGTGGACCTCAAAAAAACCTCTATATATTCATATACACATAAATTCTGAAAACACTTGCTGTAAAACATAATGCTATTAAATCTTTACATTGACTTTCATTACAATAATGTATATGTATATATACTTGTAATAAAGACTTGGCCAAAGGATAAAAATGAAAACAGATTAAAGTCTATAGCCAATTCTGTAAATTCAGATACTTAACAAAAATTATTTCTTGGCCGGGCGCGGTGGCTCAAGCCTGTAATCCCAGCACTTTGGGAGGCCGAGGCGGGTGGATCACGAGGTCAACAGATCGAGACCATCCTGGTCAACATAGTGAAACCCCGTCTCTACTAAAAAGATACAAAAAATTAGCTGGGCCCGGTGGCGCGTGCCTGTAATCCCAGCTACTCGGGAGGCTGAGGCAGGAGAATTG
>JAPYYA010002729.1:0-13649 GCA_028533165.1 Leontopithecus rosalia
TAAAACCTTCTTTTAGGCTTCCATATGTGTGCTTCCATATGCACACATATGCCCTCCACATGCACAAGTGTCTGAAGAATAGGAGCTTCCTAGTATAAGCCCCAGCCCCCAGTCTGCCATTGGTTCACAGTGATGTTATTGATTATATGCCTCTTCTTCTTTCACTCCATATGAAAGTAAGTCTACCCTAAACATTGAGATGAGAATTATGCAGATGCTCCCAGCCAGGTACAAGGGAAAAGCTGAATGAACCTCTGCTCCTGGACTTCCGAGTTGAGCCATCTTCTCTTTCACCACTTTCTTGGGCTCCTAACATTATGTCACACCCAATGCACAGATCCTGGGCCAGGTGTAGGTGTCTATCTTCTTCAAGATGCACTGATGACTCAGCAAGCTGCTAGGGGTGTACGATGGATATCACAGCAGCTCTCTCAATCTACGCTTTTGAAAAGTGAAAAGATGAATCTTGCAGAGTTCCTGTAGAGACCAAATGGCATAAGACACAGTGAGCAGATGTGTGGTGCCTGGCTCTGTACAAAGGCTTCTTAGGATGTTCTGGTTGCTTATACATTCATTTTTCTGTACTTTTGCACAAGAAATTCTCTGCCTCACTGGCCTGTGTCCCTCTACATTTGGAACACCACATAGAAAGCAAAGCTGTTTTTTGCATTTGTAAGCCACTTTTGAGATTCCTTCTTGCTGGATTTTGTACTTCTCACAGAATGAACAAATTTCCCGGGGTTCTGAAGCAGAAGTCCCTCTCCAATGTAGATATCAGAGGAGGTTCTCATTGAGATTTGTTTATTCAATACATATATTTTAAGCATAATGTGCAAAGTCAGTTTTCTAGATGCTTGGCATAATTCAATAAACAAAGGTGACAGTCCCTGGTTTCTGGATATTTCCTGCTAATTATGGAGCTTCTGTTCCATAGCTAGCACTGCCCTGTGTGTGTTCATTTATGTGCCAAAACAGCCTCATAATATATGAAGCCTCCTATTGTTTACACAAACAAATTTGCTAAGTAAACTTGATCATGTCCGTTAAAAAAGAATCACAAAAGAAAACGTGGCTTAAATGAAGTTCTCCAATTAAAAGAAAAACAATGGAATGTAACTGAAATCACTAACTGTAGAAACACTAAGATCTAAAAGTTATTTTCTGAGCGTTATTCAATCTCATAAAAGTCATTCTTATAATCCTATAGGACATCACATAAAGAATACTTCATGAACCTTGAAATGAGAAAATATATATTAGGTCCACCATAAGAAACAGGCAAGAAAAAGACTAACCATTTCCATGGAAATTCTTAGCCAAGGGGCCATAAGGTTTTAGATAAATGAATTTATTAAAAAGAAGAGAAAATAACTTTGCTTTTAGAATCATTAAGTTTGATCTGCCTAGTAAATGATCAATAGTTTCAAAAATTATCTGTATTGATCGAAGGTTTGTATTTTCTTCTCAAAATATGCACACTCATACACGAATGTAATTAGATTCACCACAAATTCTTACACCTGAGGTTTATCTGTAAAGTGATATATTTGAATATATAAACTCATGCAAACCAAAACTAAAAATCTGTTTTGCAGACTAGATGGGGCACATTCATAAAAATGTAAAGTAAAAAGTTCTTTAAAGTCATTCAGAATTTGAAAATATGTGAATATATTTTACTATAGTCTTATGTAATCTTTATTATGACCATCATAATGATCTTGTAGTTGCAAAAACTAATAAAAATATTACCTCTGGAAACAAAATTAGGCTGGGAAGAGGGATTGTGAAAGATGTCTTTGCAGTATGTTCTTCTTCACCATGCTATTTGATAGTATATTTCTACTATCTGTTACCTACAACATAGGGGTAAGGTGGGATAGCTTAAAGCTGGTGGTAGGATGCATTTCATTCAATTAAAAACAGTCTTAATACAATAAAAAGAATTGTATTCCATTAAAATAAATAAAGTTCAAATGTTATCACAAAAAGCAGTTTAAGCTCCATTGCATTTCATTATTTTAATCAGTAACTAGTAAAACAATTTACTTCTAAGATTCAATGTGCTTCTCTTCTACTACAATGCAAATTAGCACTACCCTGAAAAAATACTGCGTGAGTCACTTGCAACACTGTTATAAAGGGCTTCTTCACTTAGATTTTCTTTATGCCTCTTACATTCACGTGAGCATCACACACTGGGATTTGTTGGGGGGAAGTAGAAGAGGGACAGTGGGACGTGAAGAGTTGGGGAGAGATAGCATGGGGAGAAATGCCAGATATATGTGATGTGGAGGAAGGTAGCAAATCACACCACCTTGTGTGTACCTATGCAACAATCTTTCACGTTCTACACAGTACCATGAAACCTGAAATGCAATAAAAAATGAAAAGTGTATTAATGGTGCCAACCTGATAGAGAAAGATGGCTCAGAGCTCTGATGAAGAAACTATTAACCACGTGCTTTTACATAAGCTCTAGAAATAAAAATACAACATCAAGAAATTTGTGAGTTTAATTTGTAAAAGTATTTGCTTTACAAAATAACTAAAATTATTTCAATTCCAGAAAGTGTAATTTGAATGTAGTTATAATTGTCCAACAAAGAGAAAATTTATTTCTTTCTCCATTTAAACTTACATAAAAGTAAGCAAATTATTTTAAACTCTTCTCTATATTCAACCCTGATTAAGAATAATGTCTCAAACTGTTACTGTCTTAGTACTTTTTACTGTCAATCTATGATATTTACTTGGGTTTGATTTCTAATTTACTTTTTCATATTTCCTAGATATGTAGAATATACTCTAGAAGAAACTATCCAGTGTTTTCCAAGGTAAGTGTCTGAAATAAAAGTTGTTCCATATTAATTACATCCATAGGGTTTCTCCCAATATAACGTTTGAGGCACTTGTGGAGAGTTTTCATTTAGTATAAATTTTCCAGTGTACAGTAAAATATGTGATATAATACGGTATTGTGCCTTTCTTTATGTTTGTAAGGTCTATCTTCAATAAAGTAATCTTGTACTCTTTAAGGGTTATATTTTGTGAAGGATTCTTCAACAGTCATTACATTTCCACCACTTTTATTTACTAAGAAATTACTGATGTCGATTATGATGTCAACATTCATTAATGATTTTGCCACATTCCATACCTTGGTAAGGTTTCTCTCCAGAATGAATTCACTGACATTAAAAGTTAAGCACAAATTGAAACATTTACTACATTCCTTATAATTGTAGGGGTTCTCTATCATGCATAATCTTACATTCAGTGAGGATTGAACATTGATCAAAGACTTACCACATTCTTCACATTTCTAGGGTTTTTCTCTGAACAAATTCTCTTATGTTTAGTAAGGTTTTAGAACCAGTTAAAGGCTTTGCCATAATTTTCTCATTTGTAGAGTTGCTCTCCAGTATGAATTATCTTGTGTCCATTAAGATGTTAGCTCTGGATAAAGGTTTTGCCACATTCTTCACATTTGTAGCATTTCTTTCCAGTACAAATTCTCTTACATTTAGTAAGGATGAAGTGATGCATAAAAGATTTTTTTCACTTTCTTTACGATTGTAGGATTTCGCTCCTTGTTACCTTGTTAAGAAAAGTATGAGAACCAGTTAAAAGTTTTGCCATATGTTCACATGCATAGAGTTTCCTTTCAGTATGAGTTATCTTGTATCTAGTGAGATGTGAGACCTGGTTGAAGGCTTTGCCACATTCTTTACATTTGTCAGGTTTTTCTCCAGAATGAATTACCTTATGTCCAATAAAGGGTGAGCATTGATTAAAGACTTTACTACATTCTTTATATTTGTAGGATTTCTCTCCAGTATGAATTCTCTTATTTTGTGTATGGTTTCAGAACCAATTAAAGGCTTTGCCACATTCTTCACATTTACACAGGTTCCACCTGTACACAAAAGTAAAACATTGCAGTATTATTATTATTAGACAGAAACAATTGTGCTTTAAAATTTGAAAGACTTGAAAACTAAAACAGCCATAAATTTATCATATATGTAGTGATATTATAAGTCGAGGGCAGATAAAATGAACAAGATGTTTTATATGCAACTGAGTACAAGTTGTCATTTTAGAGCATGCAGTTGTAGCATTAAGAGTTTCAATCTAATTTAAATGGTAACCATAAAGAAAATGTAGATACAAAAAAGAAAATAAAAAATCAAATATGCCACTGCATATATCCACAAAACGCAAAGGAATACAAAGTAAATAGGGTCAAAATAGCTACAAGAGCCAAATATAACAATAAAATGGGAATTGTACTTCATTCCCTTTTAGTAAAGTACTAAAATATTCATGGACTAAACTTCCCAATCAAAAGGGAAATGATAAATATTTTTTTTAAATTTAGAAAACAAAATATTTGCATGCCATGTCTCCAGGAGACTCACCACAGATTAAATGATGAAAATAGACTGAAAGTGGCAGGATGGAAAAAATATTTCACGCAAACGTTAACTAAATGAGAGGTGGAGAACTAACTATATTAAGTCAATAGCTGTCATATTTAATAAAATGTAGTTTAAGTTAAAACTCAACAGCAGACTCACAAGGACATTAAATTATAATAAAATGATTCATTCACTAGGACACCATTTATATCTCCTATTATGTTTCCCAAATATGTAAAGCAAGCTTTGATAGGAATGAAGCAACATAATAAAGGGAGATTATTTTAATACTTTTAGTAATGAATCATAAAACATGACAGTTCATTAATAAGGAAACACGGACTTGAAAGCACCATGAAACAATTGCACCTAAGAGACACATACAGAACACACCACAAAACAGCAGAATACACAATCTTACCAGTAGCTCATAAAAAAAAATTCTCCTGAATACGATACCTGTTATCTTACAAGACAAGTTATAAAAAGTTTTAAAACTTGAATCTTTTTTTTTTTTTGAGACAGAGTCTCGCTCTTGTTACCCAGGCTGGAGTGCAATGGCACGATCTTGGCTCACCGCAACCTCTGCTTCCTGGGTTCAGGCAATTCTCCTGCCTCAGCCTCCTGAGTAGCTGGGATTACAGGCACGTGCCACCATGCTCAGCTAATTTTTTGTATCTTTAGTAGAGACAGGATTTCACCATTTTGACCAGGATGGTCTCGATCTCTTGATCTCGTGATCCACTTGCCTCGGCCTCCCAAAGTGCTGGGATTACAAGCGTGAGCCACCACGCCCGGCCAAAACTTGAATCTTACACACTATTATTTTCGGCTAAAACTTAATGAAACTAAAAATCTCTAACAGAAGAAAAATCAAAAAATTTCACTAAATATGGAAATTAAACAATATACTCTTAAGCATGGTCTTGCTCAAAGGAGGTTGGAAGACTTAATACTGTGAAGATGGTCATACTGTCCAAAGTGATCTATCTACACATTCAATACAATCCCTTTCAGACTCCAAATCTCACTTTTCAAAAAATAGAAAAGCAACCCCCAAATAATATGGAATATCAAGAAACAACAAACAGCTTGACTATTTAAACAAGAAAAACAAGATTGGAGGTGTCATGCTTAATGATTTCAAAATACAAAATGAAGGTAGGGTAATCAAAGCACTTTGGTACTGGCATAAAAGTAAAACCCTACATCAATAAAACAGAATGCTGCACAAATAAAAACTCTCACACGCATGGTCAAATGAGTTATTAACACCATTTTTTGCTGAATTATTCACAAAAGCCAATAGGTAAAAGCAACCCATGCTTCCCTCACCAAATGAATGGATACATATAATTTGGAATATAAAAAATAATGGAATATTACTCAAGCTTTAATGAAATCTTCTAACATTTATCATAAACATAAATCTTGATGATATTATTTTAATTTAATAAGCAAGTCCAAAAAATAAAAATACTGTATGAATCCACTTATAGTTCTTGTTGAAAAAAAAAAGACAAACCAAACATTAAATGGATATATTACACAATATATCTGACAAATATGCACATATTACCTAGGAATCTAAATTTAAAATGAAGGAGTTTACAGTAGGAAACACCTACATTCTTTTTAAAAATGATCTCAGTTTTGTGTGATGGCACACACCTGTTGGCCCAAATACTCAGGAGGCTGAAGCAGGAGAATTGCTTTAAGCTGGGAAGCGGAAGATGCAGTGATCCAAGATCACACCACTATACTCCAGCCTGGGTGGCAGAGGGAGACTCCATCTCAAAATATGAAAAAAAAAAAAACCTAACTTTACATTTCAAAAAAAACCCCCCTATAATTAGCATAAGGAAAGAAAGTACAAAGATTAGACACAAATAAATAAAATAGAGAATAAGAAACATTTTAATCAGCAGGGCACAATGGCTCACACATGGAGTCCCAGCACTTTGGGAGGCTGAGGCAAGCAGATCTCTTGAGGTCAGGAGTTTGAGACCATCCTGGCCAACATGGTAAAACTCTGTCTCTACTAAAAATACAAATATTAGCCAGGCATGGTGGGGTGCTTCTGTAATCCCAGCTACTCAGGAGGCTGAAGCAGAAGAAACTCTTCAACCCAGGAGAAAGAGGTTGCAGCGAGCCGAGACTGTGCCACCACACTCCAGCCTGGGCAACAGAGTGAGATTCTGTCTCAAAAAAAAATTAATCAATGAAGCCAAGAGTTGATTTGGAAAAAAAAATCAAAATCAAAGCCCTTACCTAGACTAACAACAAAAAGAGAGAATATGTTAATGATATAAGAAATGAAAGAGATGACATTACAACTGGTCTTACAGAAATAAACAGAATCATAAGGAGCTCTTATGATCACTTATACACCAACAAACTTGACAACTTAGAAGAAATGTGGAAATTACTAGAAACATATAACCTACCAATATTGAATGAAGAATAAATAGAGAGCTTAAAGAGACCAATAACAAACAGAGAAACTAAAGAAGTAATTTTTCCAAACTCCGAAATATAGCTTAGGACCAGATTACTTCATGAGCCAATTCTACCAAACTTTCAAAAAAACTTAACATAAAATATCCTCAAATTCTTTGAAAAATCAGAAGGAAGAGGTAACATAACACCTTCGGAGTCATTTTATGAGGTTAGCATTCTCGATATTAAAGCAAGACAATATACTTCTGAGAAGAAAATTATAGGCCAATATCCTTGAGGAACATGGTAAATGGATTAAATCTAAATAAATCTGGTTACAAAAAATCGATTCTCAGCAAAAGTTTTTCAAAATCGAAAAAATTAAAATGTTATCATATAGCATTCTGGATAAAAACACCTTTATAGCCTCTGTCAGATATTGTTACTGAAGCTTAAGTTAATTGAGGTGTTTGCTTGAGCAGTAGTTTCTTCATTTGTTGGGAACTGATATATCCAGATGCCATTGCTAATCAACTTAGTTATTATCTTACTCTTAAATGTCTGTACATCATGTTTAGGAACTGTGTCTGCTTTGGCAATCAGTGGTATAATGTTCACTATTATAAAAGAAGACAAACAAAATATTGGCATCAGGGATTCATGGTTCATTCTGTAGCTTTTAAAGTAAAGCCTTCACAGTCTCTGAAAACAAACTCTGTAACTAGAAAATCACTGGCTGTATTGCTTTTCTTAAATTATCAATACTTCTGAACATTCACCTTTTATCCAAATTCAAGTTTAGAAGTCTCAGTCTTGTTTCTCTTTTAAAATTCCCTTGCACCACCACACATCTGGAGGCAGTAAAATGTAAATAGTAGGATAATGTAAGTTATTTAATTTATTTTCAATTTTATTTCTTATTAAGCTGAGTAATAAAAGCAAAAAATGAAAGAACTCTCATCAAAATTGTGGAAGGGAATTTGTCTTTCTACATTTTACATCACTTTTTTCATCAATCAATTTTAATTAATGTTTCATTTTCACACACTCTTGCCCCACCTAGATGTGTTTGCAGATAGATTTGCTTTTGTTTTCCAAAGACCACCTAAGGAGAATACAGATGTTTCTGGTTACCATATTTTTTTTTTTAAACAGAGTCTTTCTCTGTCACCCAGGATGGAATGCAATGGCACAATCTAGGCTCACTACAGTCTTTGCCTCCTGGGTTGAAGCAGGTATCCTGCCTCAGCCTCCCAAGTATCTGGAATTACAGGCACCTGCCATTAACCCCAGGTAACTTTTGTGTTTTTCATAGAGACCAGGTTTTACCATGTCAGCCAGGCTGGTTTAGAACTCCTGGCCTCAGGTGATCAGCCCACCTAGGCCTCCCAAAGTGATGGGATTATGGGGTTGAGCCACTGCACCCAGCCTGGTTACCTTATTCTAAAGGCCGCGTGTCTGTGTGTGTGTGTCTGGGTCTATGTCTGTGTGTGTTAGAGCACCTTGTAAACAAATATGTTTATTTTTCTTCTGTAAAAAGACATTACTTTCACATTGGGAGTTGAGTATTTGCATATTTCAAGTCAAATGTTTACCCACAAATTTTTTCCTAGTGCTTCAATATGATCACTCCTGGCTTTTGCATTTGCACTTAAATAACTAAACTTTGTAGAAAATAACAATATACAAGATTCTAAAATGTTTTGCTATTGTTAAAATATCTTATTAAATAATAGCTCCACAAAATCAATATTTGTAATATATTAGAAATACATGGATACAAATTTTGGGCAGACTCTTTTTGTTTTAGATTGCTCAAAGCACATCTTTTAAAAAATCCATGAAGAGGCCTTGAGTGGTGTTTCATGTCTGTAATCCCAGCACTTTGGAAGGCCAAGGAGGGTGGATCACCTGAGGTCAGGAGTTCAAAACCAGCTGGCCATGATGAAACTGCATCTCTACTAATAATACAAAAATTAGTCAGGTGTGGTGGCAAGTTCCTGTAATCCCAGCTACTCAGGATGCAGAGGTAGGAGAATTGCTTGAACCTGGGAGGCAGAGGTTGCAGTCAGCCAAGATTGCACCACTGCACTTCAGCCTGAGCAACAAGAGCAAAACTTCACCTAAGAAAAAAATCCATGGACAAATGCAAGGCTGTAATATTGTAGTATAAATTTTCAAAATTGTGTACATTTAATATCTAAATATAAAAGTTTCTCCAGTAAGGACCAGACAACTGTTAAAGTAGATTCAAGCCTAAGGTAAATCTTTTGAGTCATATTAGTCAGAAGGCTGGAAAAAACATCCTCCAGTACGTGGGCTCCCTCAGCTCCCCCTGCCTTCTTTCTTGTCCTGACCAAAAATCACAGAGTACCTTTTCCTCTCTGTGACCCAGCCAGCTGCAGAGTTTTCCAGCAGGCTTGAACCAAAACTGGGACCTTGAACACTGCCAGCCACTAATCAACATATTTAGATTGTTCCCAAAACACTGCAAGAAACCAGTCCCCAGCCCTGAGCCAAAATTCTTAAACCCTCATGAAAACTCTAACCTGCACTTTGGAAAGCCGAGGTGGGAGGATTGCTTGAGCCTGGGAGTGCAAGACCAGTCTGGCAGTATAGACGTTGTCTTTTTAAAAAAATTGTTTGATTAGCCAGGTTTAGGGCCAAGCATGGTGGCTTACCCAGTAATCCCAGCAGTTTGTGAGGCCAAGGCAGGTAGATCACCTGAGGTCACAAGTTCAAGATCAGCCAGGCCAACATGATGAAACCCTGTCTCCACTAAAAAGACAAAAATTAGCTAGGCATAGCAGTGGGTGCCTGTAATTTTACTACTTGGGAGTCCGAGGAAGGAGAATCACTTGCATCCTGGAGGTGGAGGTTGCAGTGAGCCAAGATCCTGCCATTGCACTCCAGCCTGGGCAACAAGAGCAATACTCCATCTGAAAAATATAATTAGACAAGTGTGGTGGCAGCTCCTGCAGCCCCAGCTACTCTGGTGGCCAAAGCGGGAGGATCACTTGAGCCCAGAAAGTTGAGGCTGCAGTGAGCTATGATCTGATGAGAAACAAAAACAGAGAAAAACCAAGGAACAAAAACAAAAACCTCCACAACCTGAAATCCTCACTGTGAACAAAGCTAGATAGCACACCTCTTTTCTCCTGCTGTCCACCAGGAGGACTGCCGCAGCACTTGTAAGCTCCCTCATAAACAGCTTGGAAGGATCACCCTTACATTTTAATACTTTGGCCTGTGGAATTTCAAGCAGCCTTATCTCAGGACCATTTGGGGCACTTCCCTGTGGGAATTCCCATGCTGCCTCTTTTGGGGCAGCTCCAGCCAGCCTTGAAGTTGACATGACATAACATAGTGTTGGTAAATCATTAACACAGAAATGGAACCTTTTGGCTGACTTGGCACAGTGCCTCACACCTAGAATCCCAAAACTTTCGGAGGCAAAGGTGGGTGGATCACCTGAGGTCAGGATTCAAGACCAGCCTGGCCAACATGATAAAACCCCATCTGTACTAAAAGTACAAAAACTAGCTGAGAATGGTGGTTCACACCTGTAATTTCAGCTACTCAGAAGGCTTAGGCTGGAGAATCACTTGAGCCCAGGAGGTAAAGATTGCAGTGAGCTGAGATTTTGCCTGGGCAAAACAGCTGCACTTCAGCTTGGGCAACAGAGAGACTCTGTCTTAAAAAAAAAAAAGAAAAAGAAAAAGCAGTAAAAACTTCCCATGTCCACAATTCCTCAGATGTTCAGATTAAAGGGGAAAGGCATTCATAGCAAGAATTGATCAACTTGAAGAAAAGACAGCAGGGTGCAGTGTCTCACACTGGTAATCTCAGCACTTTGGAAAGCCATTGCAGGCAGATCACCTCAGGTTAGGAGTTTGAGACCAGTCTGACCAACATGGTGAAACCCCATGTCTACTAAAAATACAAAATTAGTCAGGTGTGGTGGCAGGCACCTGTAATCCCAGCTACCCAGGAGGCTGCAGCAGGAGACTAATTTGAACTTGAAAGGCAGAAGCTGCAGTGAGCCAAGATAGCACAATTGCACTCCAGTCTGGGCAACAAAAGTGAAACTTCATCTCGACAAAAAAAAAAAAAAAGAAAAGAAAAGAAAAAGAAAAACAATACAAGCAGGGCATGGTGGCTCGTGCCTGTAATCCCAGCTTTTTAAAGGCTAATTCCAGCATATCCCTTGAGCCCAGGAATTCCAGACTCACCCTGACAATATGGAAAGAACCCCATCTTTACAAAAAGTTAAAAATTATCCAGGCATGTGGGCACATGCCCGTAGTCCACACACCTGTGGTCCCAGCTACTTGAGGCTAAGGTGGACGGATTCCTTGAACCAGATTGTCGAGGCTGCTGTGAGCCTTGTTCATGCCACTTCCCTCCAGACTGCACAACAGAGTCCAATCTTGTCTCAAAAAAAGAAAAGAGAAAAAGACAGTGGCCACATACTCTTGCCTGCCTCTTGATATAATGGTGTTTGTGAAAATTGGAGATTTTATATTTCTAAAAAATGGCTTGATAATAATAGGTGACCATAAAATTAAGAGTGTGTATCCCTGACTATTGAATGTACTACTAATTAAGAAATTGAAGCAACTCTCAATTGAATTTAACTAGAAATGTAACCTATTTCAACTACTTCATAACATCTGAAATTAACTACAAAGTCTCTTTTCAGTTTGAACAATACATAGTAAAAGTCGAGATTCCTTGGATAAGGGGAAGCCAACTAGGAACATTTTCTCTCTTCAGTTAAAGAAAGTTGAAGCCTAAATGAAGTTGTCTTCATCTATATAAAGTTGAAGACAGCATGTTGTATTAGGGAATGAGTGCAGAATAGGATCTGATAATGGGACAATTTCCTTTATATGTATATTGGCCCTCTAGTTTTAAAAAAGAAGATATACTTTTAACCTTTTTTTTTTGAGAAAAGGTTGTCTCTGTGGCTCTGTCTGTGATGTGGTGGCATGATCATGGCTCACTACAACCTCAACCTGCCAGGCTGAAGTGATCCTCTGACATCAGCCTTCTCAGTAGCTGGGGCTGCAGACATATGCTGCCATGCCTGGCTATTTATTTTTTATTTTTTATAGAGACAGGTCCTCACTATGTTGTTCAAGCTGGTCTCCAACTTTCAGGCTCAGGCAATCATTCCTCCTCAGCTTCCCAAAATGCTGGGATTACAGGTGTGAAACACCATGTCTGGCCGTTCCGAATTTTTTATTAAAAATAATTTCAGACTTATAGAAGACTTGGATGAAGATTACAGAGAAAAAATTGAGGCATCATAATTTTCCCAAGGCCGCACAGCTAGCAAGTAATAGGGTCAGTTTTTTGAGAGCAGGCAGCTTGAACCCACTGCTCATTATTTTTTGAGACAGAGTTCTGCTCTTGTTGCCCAGGCTTGAATGCAATGGCATGATATTGGCTCACTGGAACCTCTGACTGCTGGGTTCAAGCAATTCCTCTGCCTCAGCCTCCACGGTAGCTGGGATTACAGGCATCTGACACCACGCCAGCTAATTTTGTATTTTTTTAAAGTAGAGATGGGGTTTCACCGTGTTGGTCAGGCTGTTCTCAAACTCCTGACCTCAGGTGGTCCACCCACCTCCACCTCCCAAATTTCTGGGATTACAGGCATGAGCCAACGTGCCTGGCCCTGCCCATGATTTTAATCACAGAAAGTTCTAGACCTTTTTTCCAATGTCACAGACATCTAGCAAGTGATAAAGCAAATGTTCAAAAGCCACTTCCACTGACAAGTCTTGTGACCTTTATGTATACAAAAATTAAAATTCTTTCTGTACAGATAAAACTACAACGTTGCATGTTCTAGGTTTCAAAGACATTCAACAGACATATTCTCTACAATAAAACTCTACTACAAATATGAATAATTAAAAATTAATCAAATGAACAGAGTCTCATATCAGTTTTAAGATTTTGCTGAAACCATGGGGCTTAAGCAGCCTATTGAAAGGAAGTCCTCATGTGTCCCAAGTTTTATGCTTTTCTTAGCTATTTCTATATGAAAAGCAGTAGCTGCCTGCAGGTTCTTGAATTCTGAATCATCTCTGATGGGATCTGTAGCCAGGATCACAAATGCCTTCTGTTTCACATCATCAGTGGTACTAGTCGAACATCAGTGGGATTATTTTATAGTATCATACAGTAAACTTTATTTTAAAAATACAGGCATCCCCACATTATTTAGTTTCCATTTCTTTCTTCTTTTTCTTTCCTTCTTCTTTATTCCTGCCTTCTTTAACTTTCTTCTTCACTCCCTCCCCTCTTTCCCACCTCCTTTGCTTCCCTTCCTTTCCTTTCTTCCCTTTGCTCCTTCCCCTTTCCTTCCTTCCTTCCCTGCCTCTGTTCTTCCTTCCTTCCTCCCCCCTCCCTCCCTTCCTTCTTTCCCTCCCTCTCTTCTTCCTTTCTCCACCCCTACCTCCCTCCCTTCCTCCCTTTTCTTCCTTCCTCCCTTTCCTTCCTTCCCTGTCTCCCTCCCCTCCTTCTAACCTACCTTCCTTCCCTTCCTTTCCATCCTTCCCTTTGTTCCCTCCCTTTTCTTCATTCCTTTTCTCCCTCCCTTCTTCCTTTCTTCCTCCCTCCCTCTCTTCCTTGTCTTTCTTCCTGCCTTTCCTTCTTTCCCTTTCCTTCCTTCCCTGTCTCCCTCCCCTCCTTCTAACCTACCTTCCTTCCCTTACTTTCCATCCTTCCCTTTGTTCCCTCCCTTTTCTTCATTCCTTTTCTCCCTCCCTTCTT